>KN880701.1:0-31379 GCA_000934385.1 Cylindrobasidium torrendii FP15055 ss-10
TCGATCGTCGAGGGTGATACCGAGTTGTGTAGAAATAATCGGCCCGATGGACTAAAGGGCGAGCATTCCGAGTTGGCAACAGCCTGTATTGGGTAGGTAAGACTGCAACTCGGTGAAGTACCTACAGTACTTCACAGTGTACTTATACTACTATACTAATTCACATGTATCTAAACGATGAGTAATACAACTGTCCATATCGGGACACCATTTGTAAGTCCGGGGGACGTACGACTCGTCTCGTCGCTTCGATCCTTTGTGCTGACCAATCGATCCGTGATCGGGATTGGCTTGGAATTCCAACAAATCCACTGGTCGTTGAATTTCAAGACAGGCGGAATTTTGGAGAGGACTTCGCGGTATGCGACTTGTGAAGGAAAGCCAGCAGCAAGATTGTGTAGTAGCGACACCAGCACAGATAGAGTCAAGTTTGGTGAGGTCGTGTGTTTTGGATACAGCTCGAACAGAAGGTGCGGGATGATGGAAGAGATGTAGCGGGGCTTGTTGAACACCACTGAAAGATACAATGAGGTTTCGTAGACTTGAGCTCGGCATGAGTGGCATGGACGCAGAGAGTGATGGATGTAGCAACCTTCGACCGCAAAGAGATCCGTGCGTTTTGAAGAGTACAAGCCCTCGCGTAGCTTTCCTGTAGAGGTTTAGGCCAAATAAGATGTGTAGACTGGGCCCACGCACGAAAAAGGATCAAGACGTTCTCCTCGGCGCTATCGTCTGCGCTAGCTTCAGAAAGAACAGCGTTCAACTGTTTTCCGTTTGTATGAATATCCGATGGGGGGCCAAAGCGTATACCTTTTCCGCAATGTAGGCCCGATACTCTTCTTGCACTCTAGTGTTCTTGAGGCTGATCTGATGAGATAGACTTCAAGATCGTTCTGAAGAGCGGACTAACGAGTCGCCGTCCTTGTCGATTCCACTGCTTCTGCTGACGGACGGCATGTATTGCATCTGTCGTTGCTTTCCTCTTCCATTATGGTTGTGGCGGCGCATGCTGGTCGAGAGGAACAACAATTACCTGCCTGCCACTAAGATAATGTGGCCGATCGCACGAGGCAAAAATCAGGCCATTCCAAATGCGCGTGGGTGGTTTAAAATTCAGGCCGTTCATTCGTGGAGGTTACCGGCTCCTTCCCTCCTCCTCCCATCTTCAACGACCCCCTTCTTTTTTTGCAAATTTCTCAACGAAATGGCCGCTACCACTCCCGACGCCGAAGGTCGCATTCACTCGCGCATTGAGAACTACTCCAACTTCTGGCAAAAGGACCTGTCCAAGGAGCAGGACGTCGACACCGAAAACCGCTCCGGTGCCTACGCGGATGTCGTCAATGGTGCGTTGTCCGACAAGCGCATATATCCCCTTGCTGACGTTGCTACAGGCTACTACGATGCGGTGACCATGGTCTACGAGTACGCTTGGTCGCAGTCCTTCCACTTTTCCCGCTTCTACAAGGGCGAGAGCTTTGCCGCTTCCCTTGCACGCCACGAGCACTACCTTGCCGCACAAATGGGTCTCAAGCCTGGCATGCGCGTTCTCGACGTCGGCTGCGGTGTCGGTGGTCCCGCTCGTGAAATTGCCCGCTTCGCGGACGTCACCATCGTCGGCCTCAACAACAACGACTACCAGATCCAGAAGGCTCGCGCCCACACCAAGAAGGCTGGCCTCGAGGACCAGGTTTCTTTCGTCAAGGGTGACTTCATGAAGCTTGCGGAGCAATTCGGTGAGGGCTCGTTCGACGCTGTGTATGCCATCGAGGCAACCTGCCACGCGCCATCATGGGATGGTGTATATGGAGAGATCTTCAAGGTGCTCAAGCCCGGAGGTGTCGTACGTCGCGTTTTTTTTCTGTTCCTTGTTGCGCAGACCCTAACGACAAACTCCAGTTCGGTGTTTATGAGTGGGCCATGACCGACGCATGGGACCCGTCCATTCCTTCGCACAAGGAGCTTGCACACGAAATCGAGATTGGCAACGGTATCCCCGAGATGCGGCCTCTTGCCATGGCTCGCGACGCCATCAAGACCGTCGGCTTCGACCTCAAGCATGAGGAGGATCTTGCTGAGCGCCCAGACGCCGTCCCTTGGTACTACCCTCTCGAGGGCGACCTCATGAAGGCACAGACCGCCTGGGACCTCATCCTCTGCTGGCGTACCAGCACCAGCGGCAAGTTTGTCACCCACAACGGACTCCGACTCCTCGAGTTCTTGCACATCATTCCTCAGGGAACCAAGGCTGTCTGCGACGAGCTCAAGGTAGCGGGCGACTCTGTATTGAAGGGTGGACAGACCAAGCTGTTCACACCGATGTACCTTGCGATTTGCCAAAAATCCAACTAGATGGAGGGTCGTCCTTTCTTGCTACATAGATTGCTCATTTACCACTTGCGGGCCTGGATTTTAGATACCATACTCATAATGCATATAAATATTGTCATTCGTTTAAAACCGTGTTGTCCGAGCGATGATCTGAGTAAAGCAGCGCGTCGGAGCCAGATATCTGAGTGTGCCTGTCTCGTAGTGTCGTGCTATCGTCGTCTCTCTCCATCTCCTACCTACTGTACGAATCCTGCCAACACATACAGGCGCCGACGTCTCCCTACTCCACCGAATTGAGATCTATGTAAGTTGGCGGCGCAATTTGAAATAATATTGTTACGCAGATTGCATGAGTGTTTATGGAGAGACGCTTTCAAATAGACACTATGCAGTGGACAAAAAGCATAGCAACTTGTCAAGTGAACTGTGAAACTCAATGACAGGGCAAATGTACCCAAGGCATTATTATTGAGTCTTGGTGAAATTTCATGATGCGCTGTAATATGCAAGCGGAATCCGGTCGAATCAGAGTTACATGGCATTTGACTGAGTGGCAAGGGCAGACTCCAGCCCGCAGTGGTACCGATCGAAACTGATGGTCGATCGTCGCATACTCGAAGGCAACTTGCTAGAAGTGCACGCTTCAACCCTTTAACAGAAACGATGCTTGCACCTCAGCCACAGTGAACGCATCACGTGGTCGCGATTGCGCGTGATGTAGCGGCCCGAAATCTGCCGATTGAGGCCGACACGAGGCTTGCCTGCTATCTTCCATGATCTCGTACTTTGTAGGCGAGCGGTCCGGATAGCCTATACCACGATGGCGCCGACATTTCATCTTGGCTTTCCTCCTCCATCATGGTCGCCGCTGCACGCAGCCTCGAGTTGAAGTCCAACTGGGTTTGGAAGGAATGCAAGGATGGCAACCTTCGAAGGGCTCTCTACGATGCTGGATGGCGCACCGCTCAAGCTTATCCTTCAGAAATTCACGTTGAGCTGCTCAAGGCCAAAATGATACCGGATCCGTACATCGGATTCAACGAACACCTAGTCCAGTGTAAGCTATTTCGACATTCTCTCACAACAAGCACTTAGCGCCGCGTATACAGGGATTGGCGAGACCGAATGGATCTACAGGACGACATTCTCCTTCGACGCTAATGCGCCCGGGAGTGAGCATTCCCAGCTCGAGTTCCTTGGTCTCGACACGGTGTGCGATGTCTACCTGGTTCGTAGCATGACCAGCCTACCGGAATGCAAATCTGACTGTAACAGAACAGCGAGAAGACACTGTCGAGCGACAACATGTTCCAGACGCATGTCGTCTCCGTCACGCTCAAGCCCACCAACACTCTCATTCTCCACTTCCATAGCGCTGCCAAGCTCGCGCGCAAGCTGGAGGAAAAATACGGCCGCGTTCGTGCTGGTTCGACGAATCTCGGTGACCCAAGTCGTGTATATGTCCGAAAAGCGCAATACGGCTGGCGATGGGATTGGGGCCCCGAACTCATGACTTGTGGTCCATACCGTCCGATAACCTTGAAGACATACACCGCCAAGTTTGGAGATGTTCTCGCTGGCGCCGATGCTAACCTCGAGGACGAAGGTGGCTCGCTCAACATAGTTGCTGTTGTAGACGGGATAACGTCTGGTCTTATGGTGCGAGCAACTATCGCACGCCCAGGCGGCCAGGTCTTGCGCGAGGAAGTTGTCTCTCCCGACACCGAAATCAATTGGAAATTCTCAAAATATACAATCAAGTGGTGGTGGCCTGTGGGATACGGAGAGCAGGTTTTGTACAACGTAAAGCTTGAACTTCTTGGTCCGGTATGTGCTGCGCTACACAGGAAAATCTAAGCTCATACCCTCTAGGATGGTTGTGTTGTCGATAGCGCAACCAAACGGGTCGGATTCCGCCATGTCGAGCTTGTTCAGGAAGAGATAGTAGAGTCAGATCAATACGGAACGGGAACCACTTTCCTCTTCGAGATCAATGGTGTCCGGATGTTCATGGGAGGTAAGTAGCTTCAGTGTCAGACGACGCTCTCTCACATAGCCGTAGGTTCGAACTGGATTCCGGCAGACAACTTCCTCACAAACTTGACTGAGGAGCGCTATCGCGCCTGGCTTCTCCTTCTCCGAGACGGAAACCAGAATATGGTGCGCGTCTGGGGAGGTGGTATTTATGAGCCCGACTGCTTCTACGACATTTGCGATGGTATGTTGGTATCCATATCCTTGTCGCGCCGCTGATGTCGTCCAGAATTAGGGATACTTGTCTGGCAGGATTTTCAGTTTGCGTGTGGGGTGTATCCGGCACACGACGAGTTTTGCGCGTCGGTGGAGAAGGAAGCTGAGGATAATGTCAAGCGCTTGCGGCACCATCCATCAATAATCATCTGGTGTGGGAATAATGAAGACTATCAGATGGTACTGCAGTGGGGTGGTGAGTATGGTAACCCAAGTTGAATGTGCGCTCATGACTTTTCAAGATGTCGAATCCCTGCCAGCGGTCAAGTTGTACGAAGAAATCCTTCCTTCGGTTGTAAAGGATCTATACGACAACTTGATACCATACCATCGCGGCTCACCTTACGGCGGAAAGGGCTGGGATACGGCGGACCCGACAGTTGGCGATGTGCATCAGTGGAATGTCTGGGGCGGCAAGGAACTTCCGTACCAGGAGTACGACCGCAACGGTGGCCGTTTTGTCAGCGAATTTGGCCTACCGTCCATGCCCGTCATGAAGACCATTGAGGGGTGGATGGGGGACATTCCTATCGAGGACGTACATCTTCAAGATGCGATCATAGCGCAGCATACGCGCGCTGGCAGTTATGAGCGCCGATTCGCCATTGTTGTCAACGAGAACTTCAGGGTTAAAGAGGATTTAGAAGCGGCTGCGTTCATCACACAAGTTATGCAGAGCGAGGGAGTGGGCTACGCATATTCGAGCTGGAAACGCCAGTGGAAGGGTCCGGGCAAGCAATATGTACGTTTGTCACACCGACGTTGTCCAGGCTCTGACGCGTATAGTAGACCGCTGGAGTTATCGTCTGGCAGCTCAATGATTGCTGGCCGGTCGCGTCTTGGGCCATAGCGGATTACTATGTTAGTAATCTCTGTCTATATTGGCAGACTGGTTGTTGACAAGCATGTGCAGCTGCGAGCGAAGCCTGTGTACTACAGTATCAAACGACATCTCGCGCCTTTGGCGCTTGGTGTCTTCCGCAACGTTGAGAAGAACAGGCCTACGGATCGTCCTCGTCAGTATTACGAGTATGGTGCCATCCAAAGCGTGGGCGCTACCGTCAACGTGTGGGGGACAAACTCGTCTTTGACCTTGTGTATCGCTACCCTTCGGCTCGACTACTACGACCTCAAATCAGACTGGACAAAGTCTGAGTCTTTCTCGGTCAAGTTGCTTCCCAACCAATCCACCGAGCTTGTTTCCGTTGTCGTACCCGGACCTCCTCCCGATGTGTCTCCCTCACCTGACGGGAATCCTGCATTCACAAACACGAGCAGCGTTATTGTTGCTGTAAGACTGATAAACCCGCGCAATGAAGAGGTTCTGGCGCGGTTTACCGACTGGCCGCAGCCGTACAAGCTCCTTCGATTCCCTGATCCCGAGCTCAAGGTCACTGTCGACCGAGAAGAGGGGACGATAGAGGTCGCGGCATTGAAGCCAGCAAAGTGTGTATTCTTCACCACCGACGGCGAGATCGATCCCAAATGGAGCGACAATGCGCTCGACCTTATGCCAGGGGACCCTCAGTTGCTGTATGTTGAAGGATTGGGCGACCAGGAAATCAGTGTAGCATGGTTGGGAAGAGAGAAAGCGGAATTGGTGTGAGATATAGTATTCATTGCTGTTGTTGTGCTTTTTGTCTACGAGGATATATGCTCATGTATTCAAACCTTAATCAGAGACCCTTCAATGAGAGTGTACGGGAACTCTGCCATTTTCAATAGTAGAAATGACTGATGTTGCTGTAATTTAGTGACGAGGCGTCAAACTTTGATTTGCAGCGCTGAACGTGTGGACGTTGGATGGACGCCGGATCAGTTGGATAGTGATAGCCGGTATGTTCGTCATTGACAAGACACATAATGAAAGTAGTAGGAAACCAAGTAAGTAGATGCATAAAGACCTAGAAGACAAGGCTCAGGCGCCCCAGGATAAGCTCTGTGAGAACAGATGGTTGAACGTTTAAACTAGCCAGCCGTCTCCAGCTCAAGCCCATCCTGCGTCCCCGCCTTCTCTAGACTTCCACCTCGAGGCTGTTCCTCTTCCCTTTGTCTGAGCCTGAGGGAAAGTCCGCATTTACGAGGTGCTTCAGCTGGCACATTTCTAGCAGGAGATTAATCTGTCAGCGAAGTGCATCCCAGTGCTTGTCAATCTGTCGTTCGAGCGCGTCATCAGAGGCGGACATTTGTTGCCTCTCCTCCCTATTGTCTGCGTTCTTGGAGGTTTGATTGGCATATTTCGCTGACAGAAGTTCAGTCTCCCGTTGGAGCGCACCCAACTCCTGCAGTTGACTTCCCTCCACATCCTGGTTAGCATACTTCTCTTTCAGGAGGTCTATCCTTCTTTGAAGCGCGTCCATCTCGTCTCGTCTCTGTGCCCGCCGCGCCCATACCTGCTCCTGCTGCCATTTTTCCTTGCGCACCTTCCACTGGTATGTTTTTCCACGCTACGCCAGTTTCAGAATGCCTCCACTAACAACATAGAGTTGAACTCACAGTTTTCCCACATACCATATCATAATCGAAATACGCCCACTCATATTTGAACTTTGCGAATAGGTCTGGGAGTTCTTCTGGTGGGCTGAGGCCTTCGTGTGGCGGGTTACGGCTAGTCCGAATCTTGGACCAGACTTTCCCAAAACTTGTGTTCGGTTTTGCCACCACATCGGGGCAAAGCTGTGTGACCATACCCCAGATAGCGGCGACATACCACTGACCAACTGTCGTAGTCATCTCGCGTGTTGGAACGGCCCTGCTGGCGACCTTGGCCATCACCGCCAGCTGTTCAAGCTGAAGCGGAGGCATGGAGCGGGGAAACACAATCTTTTCAATGCATCTTGTTTTGCGGCTTGGGATGAAGTGTTCCAGTGACACACGGTGGGAACGGGGAAATGTCCAGAACTTGTCCGAACCGGCTGGCTCTTCATGATAAGCAGCGCGAGAACAGGCGTCGTATTCGAGGTCAGCAAATGTCTTGAAATCGGCGGCTGGAGCTTTGGAGCCACGAGAGGTTGTCGGCTCGAACCGCCTTGAGTGCAGTGTTGTGCATGACTCTGAGTATGCGCTTAGCCCATCCCCAGAGTGGGACGATTCCTGTGAGGACTCTTGGGCGGCCTTGGTGTCAGCGGCATCGTCGTGGTGAATGAGGATAGCTGTGCGGGGATTTGCCTGTGCGCGCGGAGCTTCGGGGTTCGGAACACGGACGACTCGAGGACTCGAGCAACAAGAATGTCGGAGTATGGTGCTTGCACCGTTTTCAGGTAGCAAATCTCTGAAACGATGAACTGGCCATACAGTTTACTTTCTGCGCAGAAGGTGTACAGCAAGCGCACGGTTTGCGATGCCGAGGTTTTCTCGTGGCGGAAGATAAAGTGGCTGTCAAGAAACTGGAAGGGAGCGGGTTTCAGGTGCAGAGCAGACATGACGGAGGAGAGAGTATGCTGGGCATGCAAGAGTAGAGCCATGATGGTTCAAAGGAAAGGCTGCTGGTTGTGCCAGCAAAGCAAAGGGAAGAGTGCGGCGTAATCGAATCAACCTCGCGGCTGTTGGCTGTACTAAGTTGTAAAAAAGGAATCGACGCTTTCACGCCGCGGCTCCTCCAAGTTCCGACACACGTATGCCCGCGTCGTGGCTTGGATCTGTACATTGTACTTTAAGTTATGCTTCAACATGATAGTCAGACAACGAATTACCCACAATGCAACCATGTGGCATCTATCTACAAGACTTACATAAGTAAACAATGACCTCCGCATTGCTCCTGCATGCACAGTTAGTAGTTTGAACATCGATCTCGGGGCAAGGCATAGGGCTCATGCACAGTATTGAAAGAGTATAATTTCGTGGGATAAAGCTGAACAGTAGTGGTGGCCTACATTTTGCATGTGAACTATGAAAGCGCTGCTAAGAACTTACATTACTTACATACAGTGGTGCGCGCATTAATTGGCATTGGATGGTCGGTAGCCGGTAGCAGAACAAAACACTCGTTCTACCGCCTCGATGTTGTCTTGTGAGACATAGGCCGGCAGTGTCTGCAGTTCACTTTCATAACCTGGCATCCAGCCCACGCCAGTCTCAATCATGCGACAGCGCGTGTTGTAGTACGCCTCCAACCAGGTTGGGCGTTCGGAAGGGTCTTTGAGTCGGCGAAGTTTGGCAAACTGTTCTGGAGGGAACATTGCGACAATGGTGCCAGATCCACCCCAAAGTTCGTGGGTGACGATGGGATATCCCTTCTTCCTCGCCTGTTCGCGCACCCTATTCCATGCCTTGATCCCGGCTTTGGACGCAACTAGCGATGAGATAGTCATTGAGCCTAGAAAACACCAAATAGAAAATATAACCTACTAGCTGTTGCGCCAATTCTGTCCCCGCCAATGGCTACTTCGAACGCGATTGCCTTAAACGCCTTCAGTCCGATTTCTAGTACATGTTCCCTCCCACTGTGATCTAGAATGAGAAACTTCGTCTGGAATAAGAACGCGCGGCGGACTTTGCTCTCAGATAACAACAGAGAAGATGCATCTTGTAGAGCACTTCGCCTGGCTCAGATCCATTAACAAATTTGCTATTTACCGCGTTAGTTCTGTTGTGAGTATGATAGATATCGCAGGAAACGCACCTCATAACATAGGCAGAGAGAACCTCATTGATGCCACTATCGTCGTTAACCTGGTCAAAATATCGTGCAGCAAGGGACTGGGTGAGGGCCATGGACGAAGGAAAGGAAGACGCCCGGTCATGCCATCTGTGCGGGGTTTCGCCGATCACAATAAAGATAAGGTAGTGTTACTGTACTTGGTTTGGTCATGCTCAGACTGTATAAGCAATTTGATATGTCAGCAACGGATTGGTAACAATGAATTGAAGGTACTAAGGTGGCCTGTCTTTCCGGGTCTCGGCCCGAGTCGTGCACGTGCCTTTGCAGTAAATGCACCTGACTTTTAGCACTAAGAAGCTTGCATGTCTATCTGGATATATGTACATACTGTAGGCTACCATGATAGATCGTACGCTTTGCAATACCTGCCAGTGAGTCGAGCAACTGTTCAGTGGTGCCGGGTCGACAAATAGATAGTAGAAGCTAATAAGACGAAGTGGTGAATCGTCCACCTTTTGTCGATTTCCTACTCTGTTAATTGTACTTGCATCACTGTTAACTTTGAGTTATTCTCAAGGTTATTCTTTCCGAAGAGCGCCACCTGATCGCCGTGTGATTGCCGCATTGCCCAGGTGTCGGCTTGCTCACAACGTCCATCTTGTTCATTCTTGCCTATTGAACCTTCGCTTTTATCTTTATATCCTCTTCTTGTACAAAGATAATCCATAATCATGTCGTTCTTCAATTCCATTGGGTATGGCGCTCTGTAGCAGACCGGTATCTGGCTGACAACCGCGCAACAGGCGTTCTATGTCTCGCGCTCCTCGCAATCCAAAGAGGTCTCCGACACCAACGTCTGCTACTTTTTCTCCGGTGGACTACCCGCCAAACTCGGCTCCTTCGTCTCCCGTGGTATCCACCCCGCAAAAGGCATTGTATCTCTGTAGTCCCTTTGTCGAGGCATCCCTTGTCAAGGTGCGTGGTTATGGAATAACTCGCGACGCGCTCTTACATTCCGCTGCAGGGAAAGTTCAAAACGATAGTTCTTCTTCCCAAATACGTGGATATAATGGAGTGGGTTGCGGTCAACAGTGCGTAGTCAAACGGCCCACTGTTGCTGCATTGCTTACACGCGCTTGCAGTGTTTGACTTTTACACAAACCTGAACGAGTTCTACGGCGTCATAAGCGAATGTTGCACGCAGAGCTCTTGCCCAACCATGTCTGCTGGCCCAGTGTCCGTCGCATTCCCGTTGCTTCCGCATCCATTCTTAGCGTCCACAGCCTAAACTACACCTGGATCAACCAGGATCGCAAAAGTGTCCAACTCCCCGCTCCGACGTATATCGACTACGTGATGACTTGGGCTCAAAATCTCATAGACGACGATTCGGTATTTCCCACTAAATCTGGTGCGCATGCAGTTCCCCATACGCGTTCAGAGCAATGCGCTAACGGTGGCAACTAGGCCAGGACTTTCCGCAGTCGTTTCCGTCTACTATCAAGCACCTCTATAGGCAGCTTTTGCGCGTCTTTGCACACATCTACCACTCCCACTACCATCAGATTCTTCACCTCCGCTCAGAGCCTCACTTCAACAGTCTTTTCGCCCATTTCCTCGCGTTCGGTCGTGAATACGAGCTTCTCGAGATGAAGGACCTCAAGGGCTCCCCTTCCGCTCCTGTCGGTGTTGGTGCCCTTTGGGAGAAATGGCGCGAGATGGGCATTTTGGAGGGGCAGTGAGTGTCGTACAGTATGCGTGTGCATCCGACCAGGATCTGGTATCCTTACGGTGCTCTATGTAATCCCAAATTGCTTTATAGATACCCTGTTGCACAAGAAGAACGTTCTCTTCGAATCGCCTATTTGGATCATGTCGTTGGTTCTCACTACAATCAGCATG
Source organism: Cylindrobasidium torrendii FP15055 ss-10 (assembly GCA_000934385.1). Classification (NCBI taxonomy): domain Eukaryota; kingdom Fungi; phylum Basidiomycota; class Agaricomycetes; order Agaricales; family Physalacriaceae; genus Cylindrobasidium; species Cylindrobasidium torrendii. Next base: position 11,087 of record KN880701.1, read on the forward strand.
CATGCACAGGCTTTCCCGATGTTCCGACTGGCATTCTCGTCTACGTCTCTATCTTAGCGCCGGAACGGGTCTCAAAAAAAGTGCGCATCGTGCGTTGGCACTCTGGTATTCTGCTGATGTGAAGGCGACGCAACCATAAGGCCTTGAACAGTGCGCTCGAAGACAGAGTTATATTAAGTTGGGTGTACGACTAGGAACCAGCCTTGAACCCGATTTTGGCTGCCTTGACTGCCTCGTCATTCTCTTGCTTCCTCCACTCCATGTACATCGCCGTGGCCACAATCTCATCGAGGATGGGATATGCAACAGGGAAGACGCGCAGTGCCGTACCGCGGTATGTTGCCACGCACGCTGGCTCGGGAGGAGGAACGGTGTTGGGTTGATGTGGTGGGTGTGCAAGTGGGTGCTCAGATTGGTCTGTAAGCGTCCATCCGGTGCTCGCATGCTTCCATCTGTACGTGCGCCCGTTTGAGGCGGTGAACTCGCGACCTGAGCTGAGATGGGTGAGTATTTGGGCTATGGTGATTGCGCAGGGCGTTGGAGATGATGTACCTGAAGATGCCACTGCTATGGGGTAGACGGTCGAAGCCGTGTACTGTGCACACGTCGTCGTGGAAGTCGTGCATTTCGACGACCGCGATCTCGGTGGGCTGGGGGACGCCTTGAAGCTTGCGGATTCTTGTTTTCTGGCTCCAGGACCCCGGCGTAATCCATTCGTACGCAGGGGCTTCCAGACGTGCGTCGATGAAGCCGACAAGTTTATCGGAGTCCAAGTGGTCGAATATCAAGAACATGGTGAGGGGTATAACAGTGAGGATGTATTACTTGTAGGTTGAAAAATATGCAAGGCCTTAAAACCCTTGGACGAGGATGTGATCAACATGAAACGAGCGCGCAGAAGGCAGGATATGACAGACCCAACGGCGGTGAACGGCGTGTTCGGAGTGGAGACTTGAAGCTTTCTGGCGTCTCCGTCGTCTTTGGGATCACGGCGGATCGCCCAGATAAAGGTCCAAAACTTCTGGAAAATCCTGAGGATAAGCTAGAACCGGAGGAAATGTCCCAATCGCTCTCTGGTTATCTGAGGCCACGACGCTGTTGACTGTGCTCATGTACACTCGTTGAAACACGGTGGATACATATGAATATTGGATTTTCACATTCGATCAGGTGCGCAAAACAGTAAGTAGTACATAAATGGGATGACAAATCACAAAGAGTGTTCAGGCAGCTACAGCGCCACCAGCGTCTCCTACCGCGGCTCCAACCTCTCCAAATGCCTTCGCTCCGGATTTGTCGTGGCCCGACTTCCACTGTACATAGAAAGCTGTACCCACAACCTCGTCGAGGATTTGATAACCGCTGGAGTAAACCCTCAACGCATTACCGTGGTACGTCGCGATGCATGTGGGGTCAGTTGGAGGAAGAGGCATAGGCGCAGGCTCTCCGTGGTAGCCAACGTTGACCGGATACGGGGGTAGGTGTGGTGGGAACGAGGACTGGTCGAACAAGGCCCATCCCATAGTGTCAGACTTCCATTTGTATGTACGACCGTTCGAAGCGGTGAAAGAGCGGGATGAGCTTGAGGGAAGTTAGCTATCACGCAGAATGGGCAGCCCGAAGAACACGCCTGAAAATTCCCGAAGCGCCTGAGCGGGGGCGACGGTCCACACCGTTTATGATGCACACGTCGTCGCTGAAGTCGTGCACCTCTATTATGGCCATTTCCGTAGGCTGCGCGACTCCCTGGATCTTGCACATGCGTGCCTTCTTGGACTTGGGCTTTGCCCATTGGTAGGCCGGGACCTCCAAGCGCCCATCGACGAAGCCGAACATTTCTGCGTCGTCTCGCAGTGCTTCCAAAATCAAGTACATGATGCAAGTAGAGGTATGATGAAGATTGGATGTGGGGGTTTGAGGAGACGACTTGCGCGGAGCGCCGTCCTTTATGTTGAAGTGCGCCAAGATGTGGAGACAGTCTGCTACATCATAGAGGATAGAGGTAGCGCGCCATCGTTTCAGCAGACCGACCAGACCGTGTTTACTGTCAAGTTCATACAATACGCTCCGCATTGCGATGGGCTCGTGTACCAAGTTGCCCCACCACTAGACGTTACAAGTTAAAACTCGAGGTCATTGCCGTACGCAAGTAAAGCTCATAGTCCCATGCTCCATAATACAGCTCACCCCTCCTTGTTTCTCGGCAGCTGGTACTTAGATTGTGGAGGTCAGTTCGAGTACCGTTTCCCGCCTTGCATCAGGGGAGCCCATTGGCGTGCGACGATTCGGAAGCCGGTGGGAAAAGCCATTCTTCGGGGCGCAGAGACCTGTACTTCACTAAGTAGTCGAAGCGCTTCTGAGGGCAGCGAAGGGAATACTGAGTGATAAGCTTTCTCGATCCCGTCGGCAAGGTGGGAAAGGGGTATGAAAGCCAGAGCTGGAATTGGTATAGCAACTTCGAGAACAAGTATTGAACGCGCAGTAAAAGGGCGGGCAACCGTGGCCAATCCGTCGCGACGAGTGAGAGATAGATATCTTGATTCTACATACCGGGCGATGTCATCAAATTCATTCGACCCAGAAAGTTACAGGCACCTCCAGGGACTCCTGTGCACTGCGTATACCGGATTGCTCAGACAACCCGACAACCGGACGCAGCTTGAGGTAGGCTTGAGGTCTGATCATGGCGCGGTAAAAAGTCAATAAGTGAAGCAGATATAAATTGGCAATAGCAGCCATCCTCCCGAGTCCCAGTGCGTTATATTATACATATGAAAGGGTATGATTATTGGAATTTTTCCTTGTAAATCCATGCCAGGCCAACGTCGCTGACGCCTTGCTTGACCTAGAGGGCGTTTAGTACCACCACCACATGATATGCGGACAAGATAGAAACTGACCGCCATCCGATACCACTTCGCAGCCTCCTTCCTATCCTTTTTGCATCCTTTGCCATTCGCTAAACAAAACCCAAGGTCGTTCTGTGCATCCGGGTCCCCGAGCTTCGCTGCTGTCGTGTAGTAGCTCACAGCCATCTTCTGGTCCTTCGCGACACCCCAGCCTTGAAAGAAACACTGGCCGACCTCATAGATAGCCAAGACGAGCTCTCCACGCACGCCTTCCTTGCTCCCGACCGGTCCTTTCTCTAGGTCGGCCACTGCAAGCTCTGCGGCTTTTCTGAGCCATGCAAACCCAGACTTTTCGTCCTTCTTGCACCCCCAGCCATGCCGTAGACTGAGGCCCCACATGAGCATTCCAACCCCGCAGCCACCGTTCATGGTCGCGCTCTTCTCAAAACACACGGCCGCCTCCTCCAGCCGATTGGCTTCGTGGTGTGTGATGCCCTGCTGCAAGAAATCATTCACCATTGATGGATCCGTCGACGAGGCCTGTTCATTTTGGAGAGAGCGCGACGACGCAGCCGCGCCTGGCTGGAGATATTGAGTATTCTGGAACTGATTCCGCCGTGGCGAGGGTGTGTGTGCAAATTGACTCCCGATGGGTGAGGGACTGGCGCTGTCGTACTGATAGTAAGAATAGTCGGAATACACACTCGTCGGAGAGCCTGTCCGGACTGAAGGAGGCTTGCGGGGCAGATGGACGTCTTCCGGTCGTTCTGGGGGTGGTCGAGACATGGATGCGGGTGATGGAGACCGATGAGTTGAGCGGTCAGAGAAATACTGGTCCTGGCGGTAGCCGGACTGAGGCGATGAAGGCGACGGCGAGCGCATTGAACCAGATGACGAATCGTTCCGCGCATTGCGCTGCAGAACAACAAGCTTTCGGCGTTCCATGTCCTCGTCCGACACCAGCGGCCTCACTGGCCGTGAGTAGTTGTTGGTGAGCGGTTTGACGATGGCTGTCTTGCCTACACCGACAGAGGAATGTTGCTGGTCCGGGAATTCATACATGGGCTCGGAGATGACCACCATCGGCACAGGGGAGTCTGGGGAAGCAGGGGGTTGGCCCATTTTCTGGGCGACGTACGAATCTGGATGTGCACGCGCCGTGGACCACGAATCCCGGAGCGCTGGGGCCGACGTCGTGTTGGTAGAGTACATGCTGTCTCTGTCTGTGTATCCATAGGCTGAGAATCCGTCACGTTGTGGGGAGAGATTGCCCGCGTCAAAGTCAATGTACGATGCATCGTCGCGTTCCGAGGCTGTTGCGACCGAGCTGCGCGAGAAATGACTGTGCAAAAGTGGGGAGGATGGCGCCAAATTGTGTCCTCGACCGCGCTGTTGTGGAGGCGGTTGCTGTGGCCGTGGTGGAGTAGCGAGATGATCTCGAGAGTTCGGAACGTAGTCCTGCTGTACTGGATAGGTGTACCCATGGTTCAACTCGTTTGCCGCTGGAACATCCACATTCCGCGGTGGTGCCCGGCGCGATGAAGTGCGTCTGACAAGCGTTTCCAGCGGCGAATTCTTCTGATATCCAAACGAACTGGGAGTTTGCGAGTAGTTGGCTGCCATCATGTTCGCGGAAAGAGATTAGACTGGGACTTTGTTAGGTTATTTGGCGGTCAATAGTATTTTCATTACATTCGAAATGGCCGGAGTCGCCTTCGCCGTCGAGGTCACTGATCAAGGGAGCATAAGCGTCGCCAAGCGATCACTCGACCTTTACACGGCTACCGGCCATCATTGATCGGAAGCAGTAGTGGCCGTATATGAACCTCTGAAAGGAATGCCACTCACTTGGCTACCTCCTACCACCCATCCTATTAGATTACAAAAATGGTAGGACTACTGGATCTTCCCTCGAAAATCCTGGATCATATCGTCCGCTATGCGATTGACAACAGTTGCGAGGCCTGCGAACTGTCTCCCGTCTGCAAGCAATTCCACCAGGTCTTGATACGGCACATGTATAAATCTGTATATGCCACTGGCAGCATCAAAGTACGCGATGCTGTTCTCGACCTCCTGCACCCATACGGACATCATATCTTTGATTTCCGCATACATTTCTTGGCAGAGGAATTCGCAAATGGGAATGTCGAGCGCCTCATCTATGGCTTTGGGTGCATGACCTCGCTCACGAGATTCGCGGTATCCATTTCCTTGGACAAGAAGCCCTCGCCACACGGGCCCTCGCAGACTCTCATGACCACAGCCGAGCGCGACCAGTGGGTACACCTCTGCTCATCCCTTCCCTCTTCCCTCGTCTACCTTCACCTCATTGATTTCCATGTGGCGGACGCATGGGAAGGCATAGTGGCCTCCGACTTTCCGTCTCTTGAACATCTAGACCTCCAACTCTACGGAAAGATACATCCCACTTCACCCCAGAAGCTCAAACACAGCAGCAACCTCACATCTCTTACCAAAATCTCGCTCTCCACTCATCTGTTTCTTCGCCCCTCCACGGTTGCTGAGTTATCCAAGTCTACACACCTCAAAGAGCTGTGCATCGGACCAAGCGATTTGACGGACATGGCTCATTTGGAGTGTGTTCGTTCCGTCCCAGCAATGGCTCACAGCGCGGAAATTGAGGCCATGATAGCTGTACTCTCCCCGCGTATCGAGCGCCTCACAACGTCGTTCGCTTCCGCCGGCCTTCAGCTTCTCCTCATGCAATTTCCCAACTTGGTACATCTCACCGTGCACAATGTCGACTTTTGCTGGCAAAACAATGACATGAAAACATTCATCGTATCATTCTTTGCCTCACCGCTCCAGCCGCTGGAGATCCTGTATTGCGCACGCATTCCACGCTGTTTCGCGCAATGGATGGACCCCTCCAATAAATGGCCTCACCTGGAACAGCTCATAGTGTGGAAGTCTATGTCCGAGGACAATGGACCCGTTGATTGGCGCCCTGCGAAACCCTCTTGGGTCAATGTAGGCGGAAGAATGATAATGGAAGGCAAATGGATGGGTGGCGATCGGTTAGTCCTGGAAAGCAACTGCATTGCCAGGGGGAATCTGGACTGGGAGATAGACTAGCTCTGTTGGAGCAAAGTGTTTTACACCAATAAACATGTACAATTGATTCGTTACTTTTCCTTATGTTGCGAACGCTTTCAAGTCTGCTAGAACTGTCCGTGTCGCCTCGACAATGACTTCCCACTCAGCCGCATGCAGACGCGTCTCGAAGGACTCGAGCGTGTCTCCTTCTTGGAATGGAACCTCCCGCACGAGTACTGGCGCGCCACGGTCGACCTCTTTCACGACTCGATGCACCATACACCCCGAACGCGTCGTCTCTCCCTTCTTCCACGCCTCAAACGCCCGTTCGATTGAGTGTGTTCCATCAAATTCGCCTGGGAGTGCAGGATGAAGGTTGATGACGGGTACGCCTTTGAGCAGGTCCAGGAAGCTTTCGCCGAGGACGTGCATCCATCCAGCGAGCACCACAACGTCCGGCTTTGCTTCCAAGACCAATTTCGCGATTTCGGCATCATAATCCGACCTCGTGTGTCCTGGGAGTGATTTCAGGTAAGGCTGCAAGGCGAGGTATGCCGTAGGGATGGGTGGGCTGCAGGATCGTGCACGTTCGAGTCCATACGCTGCTTTTCGGTTGGAGAGGACGAGACATATGGATGCATCGGAGAAATTGGCGTCTATGAGCGCTTGAAGATTAGTTCCAGAGCCGGATATGAGCACGACGATGCGTTTGGACATTTTCGGTGATGATGGTTTTGTGCTCAAATCTTGATCGTTACTTCGGTCCGCGGATGCCACGGTCACGCTTGTATGATTTTGATCGACGAGCCGGTTCCCTCGAGGACTACAGCATTTTCTTAGTATTCCTAGGCCGGAGACATCCGCACTGACAAACAATTATTTTACGCCGTTTGTTCACAGCTCGGCCAACTTCACTGAGCCATATCAGCACTTTGCCGCCCCGCCTCTGCCTTCAATCCCGCTGGTTTGACACAGTCCTAAACAGCGGAGGGCCAGCCATCACCATCATCATTGTCCGGACCGTTACTCGCTATCCCCCTCCGTGGGCAAAGGGACTTCGTGATATGAAATATTGGGCAGGAGGCGATACTCCTGTGTGGCATAGTGACGGAGAACACACTGGAGGTAGTGCCATCGAAAAAGACCAGGTGGCGGATTATCGGGGTGACCAGGCCACGGTGCATCTTTCAGAACGATCTCGAGCAGGAGTGGAAGTGGAAGTCCGGGGACAGGACTAGTCCCGAAGATATTCGTCGGTGTTGTGAAGAAGCAGTGCACTTTGTATCGATTCTGTCGAATTCTCATGTTCATAAGTATATCATAAACAAGAACCATTGGCTGACCGACGACCCTATTCGGCGGAATCCCAGTCTGTAGGAACTGAAAAATGGCTCCAGGTTTCTTGAGAGTGTGATTCCAAACATAGGGTGGAAGATGCCGACGTTGGCTCCCTGGTAGCCGCAAAACGTTTGGAGGATGTGTGAAGCCTGGACACCTCCCATTGTCTTGGGACAGATGTGGCTGGTGACATAAGTGTCATGAGTAGAGAAAGCCCTGGATATCCAGCATGTATCGTCGTCTCGCTCGAGAACTGCGGTACGCATGGCGCCAGCGCGCCCTGCTGAGTCTGTTGTGCATTCATTCTTCAGCAACCAAATCTTGCAGAGTTCTACGACCGCTGTCGGCGGCAACTCGTAGAGATATCTCGTGTCCCTCAATGGCTCTAAGGCTGTAATATGTCGCCAAGTATTGTTGGGGCCCTCGGCACAGAGTATGCCACGAGATTGAGCTGGGTCACAGAGGTCGTGCGCAATGGATAAGAGCCAGTCCGATTGCTCATTTCCGATGAAGTCATTGAAACTGTCGGTCATGCCTTGGATGAGAGGAATGTACTGCGTACTGTCAACTACTGGCATTGTTGCATCCGTCGTGGGTGGTGCACCAAGGACGCTCGAACGGATCACAAGAGTGAGCGGCATGATGATGATGGTTGGAAGCAGGCGTCTCGTTCGGAGACTGCCGACGCGTGCCGATCGAATGTATAGATGCTGATCATTGCCCACGATGTCCTACGAGCCTGGTCAACAGACGGGCTTTGCGGCGGAGCCTGGGAACGACGCCCATTACTTCGATTATGTCAGCATCCTTGCATCTCATCCCACCGTACACCAGAATCCGCCAGAGCAAGCACCAGAATGCAGCGTACGCAACTGCCAAGAATTGTCCGAGCCCCCCAACAAAATGTGCGCCGGCTGCCGTGAAAAGCATCGGAAATACGCAACGACGAAGAGGGCGCGACGGAAGCAGGAAAAGGCAGCCGCAAGTGGGCTTGAGTTTGACGCAGGAAGTCCATCCAACGCATATATGCCCAAGGAACCGGCCGAGGTGCGTATGCAACCCTCTCTGAAGATTTTCTCTAAGCATCACATAGCCATATGCAAACGCTTCATACAACTTGGCATCCGTTTCCCGACCATTTGCCCAACCAGATCCATGGGCAGGTGCTATCGACCCGCGACTAACGAGCAGCGAACTGGCCGGCGCACTCACTCCCTTGCCCACGATTTTCCCTACAGGGAATGTCCATCATCACAATCTCCAACCATTCGCGGAGCCACTGTTGCCGCCGCCGCCGCCGCCTCCGGCAGCGGTACCACCACCTACGAAACGCCCACGACTTTCCTTACCGCCTAATACAGAGGAGGCTGGCCCATCCGGCTCTGCGGCGCGGTACTGTTCTGTGAAAGGATGTCATATCATACTCGCTGCCCAATACCCCTTCAAGATGTGCGAACCATGTCGAAATCGGTATCGCGAGTACGGCATCACCAAACGGCGCAAATGGAAGGAAGACCGCGTTGCATACGAGCACGAACTGGAGGGCTTGCTTGCGCAGGAGGAAGAACGCAGACAAGCAGAAGGATTGCCACCACTCGCTGACTCTCCCGATGAGTTTTTACAATGGCAGCAGTCTGTCGTTAACGAAAAGGTTGATACCGAAGGCTCACTCGGTGGCCGTTTATCCTCCATACCTGTGGATACCGGCCGCGTTAATTCGCAGGTCATCAGCAGTTCTCTCAACGCGCCGCATATGTGCACTGTCTCTCATTGCCATAAAGTCTTGCCTGCGACGTATAGATACAAACGCTGCGAACAACATCGATACCAGAATCGGCACCACAGTCAATTGAAGCGTGTCCGTGAGAAAGAGGTCAAGATCGCTGGGCCCCCAGAGGGCGCTATTGGGGAGATGTTTGGCTTGCGGCTCTCTGCGACGCCGCCACCAGACAACCAAGATGAGCAGTCAATGGAACCAGAGACTCCCGGACCGTCACCAGCGAAGAGGACCGCCTCGGGGTCCGCAAAGGTGCTTCCATTATAAACCAAATATTCTGTGCAAGTACTCAGACTGTTCACAGCGTCCAAAGAGCCGGACCAGTCACTGCTCTCAAGATGATTGCCAGAATTTGGTTGCACCAGACACCAGATGGCGCATGTGCGACATATGCCGCAGGCAGCGACGGGCAGAAGCAGCGGAAAGGCGTGCCGAGGATGAAAAGGAGATTGAGGAGGCGCGCGACGAACACTCACCGCCGTTGCGCCAGGTCGTTATCACCGAGGCGACAAGGGCTCATGTTAGCAATCGTGAGCCCACACCTGACTCTACGCTGCAGCAAGAGGAATCGCCGAGCGTTTCCCTCAAGCGCAAGGCTCCTCCAGATGATGCAGAAGCCGAGGAAGAAGACACTCAGCCCGAGCAAGTACCATCACCAGCTGCTGCTCCTCCATCGGCTTCTCCGCCGCCGCCTCCCCACGAAGACGACTATGTTATAGGACGGGATCCCTCTATAGAGCCTATACCAGAACCACCTCCAGAGCCTCTACCAGAGCCACCTCCAGAGCCTATACCAGAGCCACCTGCAGAGCCTGCACCAACCACTCCGCCTGTTAAGCCTCCTCCGTCGCATAAACCTGGAGCAACCCAAGAGGCAGCCCCAGCTGCATCAACAGAGCGGTTTACAGCACCAGCCCAGCCTCCTGCGCCCAATCCATACGCACATCTCATCCCGTCATCTCCATTCACGGCGCCATTGTCGACTGGGTATTACCCATATCCCTACGGCTACCCGTACTACATGCCTCCAATGGGGTTTTATCCCCCATATATGGCGACGCCGACAACAAGCGCTCCTGGCGCGCCTCTTCCTGTCGATCCAAATCATCCTGTGCCAGGACAGCCTCCCGCACCGATCCCAACGACAGCATACCCATTTCCGTACGGCTATTATCCACATTATGGATATGGGGGGTATCCGTATCCGTATGCGCCCCCGAAAACGTTCCCGCCCTTACCACCGCCACCCCCGCCGCCGCCAAGGCAGGTTAGGAGCAGCAGCAAGAAAAATTATGATGAGACGAGTGTCGATGTGCAGAAACGACCGGGTAGTCAACAAAGCGAACGACCGTTTGAGAAGGCACAACCGCCCCCGCCTATTCCTTCGCAGGCATGTCAGGCTTCTGCAAAACCATCCGAAGCTCCCTCTGTCGCGCTGCAGGCTTCTTCAGCATCGTCTCAGGTCCCCCCTGCGGAGCAGCCTGTAGTGGCGCAGGCTCCTTCAGTTCCGCCTCAGGGTATTCCACCTCCGTCGCAGGCCGATTCTTCGCAAGTATTGAGTCCCTCTCCCGCATCAGCGCTCCCTCAAGGTTCAGCTCCTCCACAAGCGCCAGTTTCTTCTCAAGCATCGGGGCCAACCCAACCGCTGCCACCATTCTCCCATGACGGGACCCATGCTGCTGTACTTCAGACAGTGACTGCAGCGTCAACAATGCCATCGCCCGTTCCGATAGCCCAACCCCAAGCCAACCCGACGGTTCCACTACCGGCATTCCCATCAGTGCCACTCGGAGCTACGGGCCTGCGGCTGCCCCAGCCACCTCCTGTCGAGTTCAGGCATTCGTTGTACTCCACATTTGGGAGTACGGAGGGAGGGCAAGGGATTCCACCGCCGCTACCACCGCCAGAGTTCGATGCGTTAGTGAATGGGCCGTTGAAGGTGAAGTCGTTCATTGCGTATAATCCAGAGGTATGCTGTGTCACGTTTCGCTATAGTGTGAGTGATGCTGATGAGAGGATGGTTTAGCAGGCGCGGAATGCGGGCAAGAAGAAGCCGAGGTATTATATGTCGGTGGACGAGGAGGAGGCGTTGCATCATCTCCAGGGTGCGAACGCCGCGGGCGCGGGTGCGACGAGTGCTGCATCGTCTAGTAGTAGTACAATACCGAATGGTGTACCTTCGAGCACGCCGCCGCCTCCTGCGCCTGTTTTGGCGGGTGTCAAACCAAGCACGGCTTTCGGGGACAGAAAGAACATGGCCGTCGAAGGAGAAGACGGGATGGATGTTGATGAAGAGACGAGAGCTTCTCCACCTATGGTTCGCAACATCTCTCCTTCACATATTCCGTTTGACTTATGTGTGCAGGTCACACGGGTATGCTGCACGCCCAAGTGTACCAAGATGATACCGGCGGAAGTGGTGGGGACCGTGTGTGAGAAGTGCAAGGCGAAGATGCGGAAAATACGGCAGACTGTGAAGAGGAGGGGGCATTTGGAGCCGAAGGGATTGATTCAGGCGAAGACGCTGTAAGATGAGAGCAGTATCTATGGTCTAATTTTTATACTTATCCGTATGTATCACTATCACTCTGCTGGGAAACTAGTACGAGAGTGTATCCAAGTACAAGGATTGATGAATGATTCTTTTCATTGAAAATTCTACACCTTAGCTTGTCTGGAGACCAAAAGAAACTACACGTCCGCGTTCGAACGCTAGATTTTTGAATTTCGTGAACGGACTGTATTATCTTAGTGCGCAGCAAAAGGGTATCAATTCGTTGTCGATAGTTGGTCGATAGCGTTAGATGACCTGTAGTCTAGCACGCTAAGTTCGAAGGTCTTCGCCAAGTATAGAATGAAGCGATCAAACAGTTTTTTGATTCAAAAAGTACAAATCTTATACTATTGCCTCGTATTGGACAACCCCGGTGCGCTGGACGGATGGCAACACCTCATCAGTATCCTCGCCATACTGCGTGTCATGCTGTCCTACACAGACCCAAATCCCCTCAGCCTTCCAGCTCCTCAGCCGGGCCAAGAGTGTCGACTCCCTAAACGGTGGCTTGTATGGACTAGGACCATCTGGTGACGTGAGATACTTATTCATTGCCGCGCCCCGTCTACTTTCGAACATAACCACCAATCTCCTCAAACGCGGTCCGGCTACCTTGTGAACGCACACCTCCAAAAACCGCTCGATAACAATGTCCGCGTCCTTTTTATACGGTGCAGCTAGACTGTGGAAATCTGCTTTGTAGCGCAGGTTGAGAGTTTCGAGACTCGGGAACACGTTGGGTCGCGTAAGAGTCGACAGAGTTTCCAAGTCTTCTTGGTCACTCACGCGAAGGGTGAGTGTCCTCAGGCCGGCGAGAAGAGGAAGCAGAGCGTCCCAATCACTATCGCTAGGGCACTGCTTCCTGCTATAGTAGTTGTCGATGACCAAGTCAAGGCTTTCCAGCGCACATCCAGATAGTACGAGCGTGTTATGAAGCCTTCTAATGCGGATACCCTGTCGTCCTGTATTGATGACATGACGAAGAGCAGGGCATTTTAGATGCGATGATACCTTTTCAGCGCCGTCTAGCCGCAGCGTGTGCAGATTTGGTAGGAAGATGGGCCTCCTGATGGTCGCCGAGTCTGAGACACGGCAGCTACGGAGATCGAGCTCAGTGATAGAGGCACAGTGTCGCAAGAGGCGTGCCGTGCAGCGTAGGCTACCTGTCTGAAGAGTTAAGGTCTTGAGCTCTGTGAGGGGGAAACCTAAACTGTCGATCTGGAGATGGATGTCGGACGCCCGAAGTACGTTGTCGTCTATGTCCAGAAGAAGCTCAAGCTCCTGCAGGGGAGGACACGATTGAATGATAGCCAGGAGCCTGTCCCAATACACGGTGTTGGGTACATCGTCCGGAAGTCGCACTGCGTCAATTTCATCGATGCTCATTGTCAGCGAGAGCTTGCGCAGATTTGGAAAGTCGTTATTATTTTCTGCGCCCTCGTAAACCCTGTATCTGCCTGGATGACCACGAAGGTACAGATTTTCCACGCGAGGAAAGAAATCGCCGAGACCAGAGAGGCAGTCGTTCGGGTCCTTGGAGTCCAGGTCAACATCCAGTGTGAGAGGTTCATTCTTTGCTCTTGTCAACGTCGTCGTAATCCGATTCGGTCTTCCCCGCGTGTCAAGTCCAAGCTCCATTTCGTGCGAGCTCCGAAGCTTGAACGAGGGTCCAGTCCAAAGACGTGAGAAGTCGCATCCAACTTGACGCCATCGACGACAAACAGCGATGATATTCCATGGCGCACTGCGTTCAGAAAGATGCTTGCGTCCGTACAAGCTATAGCGTCCTCCTGGACGTAGGCAGGCCAGGAAAATCTGGCACAGAACCTCATTTGGAAGATCGTGGGCGCGGCAGAGAAGGCCCTGGTGTGCATAAAGAAAGATTTCGGCTTCCTGGCGCTGGTTCCTGAGCCTCTGAGCAGCGGCCTCTATCGCTTTGATTTCGTTGTCGATGGTTTGTATGTCGGCTGATATGTCGCCAATGAATGTGGACAAACGAGAGTGAGCATCGTGCGGTACTTGGTCATATTGGGAAAACGTGGTTCCGAGGTATTGGGAAAACGGGGATGGTCGCTGTGACAATCTCGTTGGTTCGCTTGCCGGGAGGTGGCAGCGAGGGCAGTAAATGTCTGGAAGACGGAGTCAGCGGCTAATAAAGATACTTGTTAATACGTTACCTTTTTGGACAATATCCATAGCACTCATTCTTATAATGAAAGTGCGAGTTGGTGGTACAAGGACAAGTGCAGCGCCCGATCGATTGGCATGTCACCAGCAACGTGACTGAAGGCCTGACCTAAATACTTAAGTAACATGCAATATGCTGCAATATGTATGCGCTCCAGTAATAGGATGTCCAAAGTGGCTGTCCTTATCATCTCATCCGAATTAAGTACCTCAAATAAGAGTTTGTCAATTATTGCATTATCCATGAGTACATACTAGTGAAGGAATTTCGAGGCGCTAGTACTACGTCTTTGTAACCTTCTCGCGCTGTATCTTCTGCACTTTGTGCGTGCCCTCCATAAACAGTCTAAATATTTTCCTACTTACTTCCCCTGTTGGCTCCGACCTTGCCAACATCCTCCATGTCACTATCCTCAGCTCCGAGTCTATAATGTCCTCCGCCTCTTTCGCCGTCAAGCGCTCGATGCTCCTGTTCAAAATAGCCTCCTGGTCTGACTCTGTGGTCTTGAATTTCTTCCAATCGACCCCAAGCTTCTTGTTGACTGTCGAGAAGAGGCGACACATTGGCTTGTGCGAAATTTCCGGATGCTTCCAAGCGGCATGCTGACACTCTTGAGAGCAGTAACGCACGACATGGCAAGCACTGCACGACTGCAGCTTGCGGTCCAGAGTGGCTGACGACACAGAGCAATTCGGTGCGGCGCATCCACCGAAGACGGTCAAATTATGCATCTTTTCACAGGCGTCCTTTATCAACAAGCTGGGGTCTGCTTGATATTGCTCGAACGGATTATAGAGCTCCGTCCTGATGCGCGGTGACAGAGGTGGCCATTCTTCGTCCAAGTCCAATCCAAAAATGGCGTTTGGGGAATTACAAGATTCGTAGAAGAAACTTCCGATGATAGCCAGCCTCTCTGCTTGTTCGTCGTAACTATCCTTGAAGATGTCCATACAGAGCGCACGAGAAGCGAAAAGAACAGCATCCTCGCTGATACGGTCCTCAGGTAGGTGCCATGCGCTAAACACACTCATATCACCGCCCTGGCTGAGCACGAGCCGAACCTCGTTCATGAATTCAGTGAGCAAGTCAAACTTCCCGAGATACCTGCGAAGTCGATGATTTGCATCCAATGTGCGGTTGGCGTGGTCAACCAATTGCCTTGCCCAGCTCGGGACGCGCGCAAGTGCCGGCATCATAGTCGATGAGGACATCCTCGTCAAAGAGTACAGAAGAAAGAGGGGATTATATGCATCGGGGAAATGATTGAAGATCGTCCAAAGCATGTAGGCAAGAATAAGAGGATTACCCCCGAAAACGTCGGCATACTTCATCGGCCAAATGGCACGCCCAGTTGCCTTGAGCGACTTGTCTGACGACTTGACCAACTTTTCGATAGTCGGCCATGGGCTCGTGAAACCAACTTCCTTCTTATCCATCAAGCCGCGGTGAGCGATTGAGCAGATGCTTTCGAACAGTTGTTCGCTCGCCTCGGACGCAGTCGATGGCCGGCGCTGGGCTACATCGTGTACCCACCAGTTACTATCCTTTGGACACTTGCACACTGGCTGCGCGATGGTTGCAACATTCGTGTCACTTCTGAAATGCGACAGAAATCGTATAGCAGTGGCAAATATGTCTGGATTCATACGGCGAAGCTCCTCGGCGCACTCTGAGTGCGAGGTGAACACCTTTTCGACACCAGCATAAAAGACAGAGCATCGGGTAGGGTGATCCGGGTTCGAGAGCGAGTCGATAAAAGCCGCGATGGTGCTGGGATGCGGAATGGGCACGATCTTGCCATTGATGTTGACAAGGGTGGGCATCTTGGAATCCTGAGATCCTCGAACCAGGATGAATTTTGCTATTTGGAACAGTGTAGTCAGTACAACGAAGAAACGGATTGCGATTCACTTACAAGATTGTTGCGACATGATCATAGGACAGGTGGTGATGGTCACTGGTAGTGGTTGATCATGCATGATACGCTCTCTTTGCTTACGTCATCCCATCACGGACGTTGCCGGACTCGCCTATTTAGGTCGTTCGAGGCGTTCTTTGTTCTTTAGTCTTTGGCTTGTAATCCGCTCAAAGGATTATTGATTGCACACTTCAAGATGGATCCTCTTGCACGCGCGACTTGGGTCATATTGGTATTTCATTAATGGATTGTAAGATGATTCAAATTAAAAATGTGCACGTCTTATACTATCGCCTCATACTGGACCACCCCGGTGCGCCAATCAGATGACACTACCACTCCAGTGTTGTCTTCTCTGGATCCAAGGTCATTGTGTCTCTCGAACTGGCCTACACACACCCACACACCCTCGGCTTTCCAGCTCTTCAGTCGCTGCAAGAGGGTAGACTGCCTCGATGGTGGCCTGATTTGCCCGCCAAGAGCAACCTCTTTGGCTTCCATCAAGGCTTTCAGCTCCGCATCATCCGGCATGCTCTCGAACATGACCACCAATCTATTCAAGCGCGATCCGTCTTCCCTGTGAACGCACACCTCCAGAAAGCGTTCTATAATGATGTCTGCGCCATCCTCGTCTTCCACAAGATCGTCAAAGTTTTCCGTGTAACGCAGGTTGAGAGTTTCGAGACGCGGGAACACATTCGGACGAGTAAGCCTCGACAGATCGTCCAGGTCTTCCCGGACACCCATGCGAAGCGTCAGAGTCTTCAGGCTGGCGAGCAGAGGCAGCAATGCATCCCATTCGCTATCGCTGGCGCTGTTCATCCTGAGAAAGTGATTGTTGATGATCAAGTCCAAGCTTTCCAGTGCACATCCGGATGCCGCAAGTAGATCATGAATCCTTTGGATGCGGATGCCCCGCCATCCTGTATTGATGATATGGCGAAGAGCAGGGCACTTCAGATGCGATGACACCGTGTCGGCGGCATCTAGTCGCAGCGTATGGAGGTTTGGCAAGAGGATGGGTTGCCCAATAGTTGTCGAGTCTGTGATGAAGGAGCTGCGAAGCTCGAGCTCAGTGAGGGAGAGATGGCAGTGTCGCAAGAGGCGCGCTGTGCAGCGGAGGCTGCCCATTTGAAGGGTCAAGGTCTTGATCTCTTTGAGGGAAAAGTTCAAGTTGTCCATCCGAAGATGGATGTTGGACGAGTGCAGGTCATCTTCGGCCACGTTCAGGAGCAGCTCAAGCTCCTGCAGAGGGGGGGAGGATTCAATGATAGCCAGTAGCCTGTCCCAATGCACCGTGCTGGATACGTTGTCCGGAAGTCGGTCGGCGTCAGTGTCACTGATTTTTGCCGTGACCGAAAGCTTGCGCAATATGGGAAAGTCACTCTCGTACTCCGCATCCTCGTAAATCTTGTACCTCCCCGGGTGACCACGAAGATACAGAGTTTCCACGCGAGGGAAAAAATCGCCGACATTGGAGAGGTAATCGAGCGGGTTTTGACAGTCCAAGTCAACGTCGAGCGTGAGAGGTTCCTTCTTTGCTCTTTTCAGTGCCGTTGTTATGCGGTTCGGGGTACCCCATGGTGTCAGTTCGAATGCCAACTCGTTTGAACTCCGGAGCTTGAAAGAGGGTCCAGTCCAAAGACGGGGGAGGTCACATCCAATTTGACGCCACCGGCGGCAAACGGCAATGATGTTCCACGGCGCACTGCGCTCGGAGAGATGCTTGAGTCCGTACAAGCTGTAGCGTCCGCCTGGCCGTAGGCAGGCCAAGAAGATGTGGCACAGAACCTCATTTGGGAGATCGTGGATGCGGCAGAGAAGGCCCTTGTGTGCGTAGAGGAAGTTTTCAGCCTCCCGGCGCTGGTCCTTAAGCCTCTGGGTAGCGGCCTCCATTGCTTTGATTTCCTCGTCGATGGCTTGTATGTCGGTTGAGATGTCCCCAATGAACGCGGACAAGCGGGAGTGAGCATCGTGCGGGACTTGGGCGCATTGAGAGAGCGGGGTTCCAAGATATTGCGCAAATGGAGATGGCTGCTGTGACACTCGCGTTGGTTCGCTCGCTGGGAGATGGCAACGAGGACAGCAAGTGTCTAATAGATAGGTTCAGTAGCTGCACAGAGCAACCATAAATCTCGTACCATTTGTGTCAATATCCATAGCACTCATTTTTCGACGAAAGCGCAAGTTACTGGAACGAAGGCAAGCGCAGAGCAATGCCCGATCAATGCGTGTCACCAACCACGTGAACGTGACCCTGGCCATCAATCCACCCCAATTGGGATGAAGTGGGTGTAAGTAAGTACGCTCAAGGCTTGTCGCATATAAGCTACATTGTTAATTTCAACTTCATAACTCTGTGCTCGAGGTTTTCATATTTGGTGCAAACAAAAGGCATATGTAGTAATAATCACAGAAATCATACCAACGCCTCGTATTGTACTACCCCGGTGTTTAAATCAGGCAATACTACTATCTCATTGAAATCTTCTCCTGGACGAAAGTGCCTCTGTCTTGTGAACTGGCCTACACAAACCCACACACCTTCAGCTTTCCACCCCCTCAGGCGCTGCAAGAGTGTGGACTCCCTTGACGGCGGCGGAATTCTTTCACCAATCTCTCCGCCCTCTGCAATAAAGGCCCTCATCGCCGCATGCTCCGGAAAGTCCTCGAACATAACAACCAGTCTGCGCAAACGCGATCCATCCTGCTTGTGGACGCACGCCTCCAAAAACCGCTCAACAATGAGGTCTGCGTCCCCATGATTTGTTGCGGTGAGATCCTCGAAGATATGCGAGTAACGAAGGTTGAGAGTTTCGAGGCTCGGAAACACGTTGGCGTGCGTGAACGACGACAAGACGCCGATGTCATCCCAGTTATGCAAGTGAAGCGTAAGCGTCTTGAGGCCAGTGAGAATAGGGGGCAAAACATCCCATTTGCTTTCGCTGGGGAGCTTCACCATGCCATAGTTGTTGATGGATAACTCTAGGCTTTCGAGCACGCAGCCGGATCGTACGAGTAGATCATGGATTCCTTGGGCGGTCCTGCTTGTCCATCCTTCACTATTGACATGGCGAAGGGCAGGACATTTCAGCTGCTCCAACACCTGTGAGGCATTGTCTAGCTGCAGCGTGTGGAGATTTGGCAAGAGGATGGTTTCGCTGACGGTCTCCCACTCCGGAAGGGAGCTCCCGGTCCATAGGTTGAGCTTGGTGACAGAGGCGCATTGTCCCAAGAGAAGCGCCGTACAGCGAAGGCTACCCGTCTCAAGAGTCAACGTCTTGAGCTCTTCGAAGACTAGATGCACGTTTTCCATATCGAGATGAATATCGGGCGCCCATTGGATGCGGTTGTCTACGTCCAGTAGGAGTTCGAGTTCCTGCAGAGGGGGGCACGATTGGACAATACCCAGGAGGATGTCCCAATGCACGGTGTTGGCCACGTCGTCTGGAAGTCGGTCTACATTTGTCTCGTTGAATTTCGCTGTCAACGAGAGCTTGCGCAAGTTTGGAAAGATATTCTTGGATTCCACATCTTCGAATGCCAAAATCTCGCCAGTCTCGTACCTCACTGGGTGGCCACGAAGATAGAGAGTTTCCACGCGAGGGAACAGGTCACTGAGTCCGGAGAGGTAATGATGGGGTTCTTTGCAATCCAGGTCGACATCCAGTGTGAGAGGTTCATTCTTTGCTCTTGTCAACGCCGTCGTCAATCGATTTGGTTTGCCATCCCACGAGTCCAGTCGAAGCTTCATTTCGTCTGAGCTCCGGAGTTTGAACGAGGGTCCAGTCCAAAGATGGGGGAGGTCGCATCCAACTTGACGCCAGCGACGACAAACAGCAATGATATTCCATGGCGCACTGCGCTCGGAGAGGTCCTTGCGTCCGTACAAGTCGTAGCGTCCGCCTGGGCGGAGGCAGCCCAAGAAGATCTTACACAGAACCTCGTTTGGAAGATCGTGGGCGCGGCAGAGTAGGCCTTTATGTGCGTCGAGGAAGACTTCGGCCTCCCGGCGCTGGTCCTTGAGCCTCTGGGTAGCAGCCTCCATTGCTTTGATTTCCTTGTCGATGGCTTGTATGTCGGTTGAGATCTCCCCAATGAACGCGGACAAGCGGGAGTGAGCATCGTGCGGGAGTTGAGCGCATTGGGAGAATGTAGTGCCGAGGTACTGAGCAAAGGGGGATGGCTGCTGTGACAATCTTGTCGGCTCGCTTGTTGTGAGCTGGCACCGCGGACAGCAAGCATCTGGTACACAAAGTAATCAGGCCGGTAGCTGGCAATAGCACCTAGAGGTAACTCACCATCTCGGTCAATATCCATATCGCTCATTTTTTTCCTGATAAAGGGCAAATTTATTGTAAGTTGGGGGAACGAGCACGAGGAAGACAACCGCCGACCGATCGCGCGGCATCAACGTGACCCTGACCATCAATGGTCCCCGATTGGGACGAATGGCCATCCTGTCTATGAATCAAATGTATGGATTCATCCGTGACGCGTAACAAAAAAGTATTATCCTAATAATAAAGAAAAATGATTAGTCAGCCGTGTCGCGTGGCTTATGTAGCCAATCAGCGCTTCAGCTGAGACCAGCGACCATGGCCAAGAA
>KN880702.1:0-31168 GCA_000934385.1 Cylindrobasidium torrendii FP15055 ss-10
AAATCCATTCGGTGGCAAAATCGAGTAGTACCCGGTATATTGGGATTGTTATGCATAAGAGGACTGATTTTTCGCTACTACATGAGCTGAATACTCCTTTACTTGTATGAAAACCATTTATCTGGGCAGTAAAGTCAATGGGGACAGTAGCCTCGACATCGATTGTGTGCCCCGCCAACCTTCTGATGATCCTTTGATCGGCATCTCGGCATGCTTTTGGGCCCTTCGCTGGAGCCTGGCGGGGGGAGCGTCATGGCATTGATGGCATAGATCAATGCCATCACAGGCGCCACTGTTTCATTGCCCCGCCATTTTTGTATCATCCCTCTGGGTAGCGAAATAAATGCAGAAAAAATTACTGTGTCCTGAGAGCCATTATAACATAAATGTCCCGGGATATCGAGGGTTTACACGGTATCGCTAAGGTGTTATGGCCGGATCGAGCTGGCTGTTTCATATCCGGGGCCAGGATAGTACCACCTTAGCTTTTAAGGTTCCGGCAAGACAGTAATTTGAGTGGAATTGAGATGAAAATAGAGCTCGAGCGGAAAACGTATCACTTACTAGGTGGCACTTGCATCTGATTTAATGTGTGGCTTGTAAGTGGTTTGCGACTGTGCTTGTCATGGAGGGACGCGGCGTGCGACTAACACCGCGTCGATCAGATCACTAACTCGCGGTTTGTCCGTCACTCCGCCATCTTGCAGCATTTATGGCTACGCGCACTGCAGAATTTTCCCCACGACTGGATCAGCTGCCATACGACGTATTTCTCGCGATTACGTTCTTTTTAGACATCCCCGACGTCTACAACATTTCCCTCGTGCGTGCCAATGATCCATCGCATTATGACTTCTAATTCACTACATTAGACTTGCAAAGGCCTCCGCGGATTCATAAATACAAAACCAATCTTCCGCATACAGGCGGCGAAACTTCTGGCACATTGTCGACCGTTACCACTCAAGGGGTTTAATCAAATATCGGACCTCTCGAGACCTGAGCTAGCTGCTGCCGTCACTAGAACTCACCGGACATTCACTGCACTTCAAACTCGCGGTCCCCGACCACTTAAAGGTGTTCTCTCTCGCCGCGCGCTCTCAAGATGCTCCTTCCTCGACGCGACCGAACCAGAGGCTGCCGTAGGCGTCAGGAGCTGGTACCGCACCCTCAGGCTTCCGATGGAAAATGAAGACTATATCGACTGGTTCAGCACTATTACCTCCAAATACGTCCTATGCTCTACCAAGAAGGGAACCCTATACTGCCAGAATATTGAAACCAGTCGTTTGGACGGAGCCTGGACGCTCGGGTACGAGTGGGAGCTTTGGAAATGCAAGGTCGATCTGGAGAGGCGTAGGTCCATCATTATAATGGCAGACAAGGTTGATTACGAGTGCGCGTTCTCCCTCGCTGCTGGATTGGCTTTCCTGACGCACCCTCTAGATCAGACAATTACCACACATTTAACCCGCTGGTGAACTGGGGCATTGCTGAAATCCAGTTCCCAGGGCCAGGCGATAATTCCATTCCCGAGTTTTTCGAGGTCGCGAGGTTTGCTACCCGCGGCCTCACGATGAACGTCTTTATCCTGGACCAAACCACACGCACCATCGCCTTTCTTTGCATGCTAAACCATCACAATGCGCAACACGATATGCTAGCAGGAACTCTGGGCCTCCTCTTTATACCTGACTGGGAAAAGCCTGGACATGTATATATCGACACTGGTATTGACACTGTGAGGGATCCCCGTGTAGTTAGGCATTGACATGCACTGAAAGATGTTGCAGAACCTCAATTCGGGATGGACTTGTGTGCTACTACCTGCACACAAGAGACTGGTCTTGATACACCACGAAGACGCACCTCAATTAACGCAGTACGTTTACCCCCTAGATTTGCTCAAGCCATATATGAGCCATTCGACTGGCATCCCGGCTACCTCGGCCCTCGTACGACCAGTATCCATAGTCCGACGGGAATTCCTCATCTTCATTTTCGACTCCACAGCACCCAAAATGCACGTCTCGCTTGTCCCTGCCACCTCCCCGCTCAATCCATATCCGAGCGTCGAATGGCCAGCCGAATGCTCGTACTTCCTTCGACAGTGGTGGCCCCAACTAGAAAAGAGCGAGTGGACGAGTAGCGGCGTCGCGCTCCTCACACAGCAGCGCCGCGACGATATTGCGCCCCAACAACAACGCAACACACTCGTCCAATACTACTTCGATGTCCCCACCACCACCTCGACGCCCGGAGAACCGACAGTCACTGCTGGCCGTCCCTTGCATATGTGGCACATCCATACAGATTTCGTTATTGCATGCATCAAGGACCATACGGCAGACGCAGAGGAGGAAGACAACCGGCCGCTCATCGCGGTGGACTTTGGCGTGGCGGTGTGGCTTGAACACCAGGGAGATTCTCTCGTGCTGTCCTTCGCGACCTTCCCAGAGGTGGACGCATCGACGCCGGAAGGATGCGAGGTACATCAGCTCGCCACACCGCCAGAACTGGATCTAGCAGAGGTAGAGAGTTTGACTATAGACCAAAGCCATATGGCGGTCATTGTTTGTCTATCCGATGGAGAGGTTTATGTCCTGTGCTACGAGTGAGGGCGTTGGGGTAGCAGTTTGGTGTTATCTGTGAGGACAGTCAATTTTTTTCTGTAGATTATTTACTTATTACAGCTCTACATAATGTTAACTATTTTGTTGGGTAGATGTTTTATTCATGCCTTAGCATCTGCTGATTGACAGCAAACCTCGGAGAACATAGATCTCTGCACGGCACAATACCAGTACTGAAAAGGGACATGGATTTTGACACGACATTAGGATATTGCAGACAAGAGGACGCGGGTTCATTTGTGGAAGGTAAGGCTACGGCACCAAGAGACAAAACACAACTCAAAGTCCGGAGCCAGGACAATATTAGGGTATATCGCACAAGTGCGGGGGAAAGTACGAAAGAGTCGACACAGTATACGCTGTGACGCCGGACTAGAAGCAAAATCAACATAGCAAACCAATCTCGGTATGAACTGACTGCCCCGCCCCAAACTCTCAGAGGCGAAGGCTCGTCAGCATTCGTCGCGGAGAGTTTGGCATGGGATAGCCAAAGCAAACCGACTTTCACGAGCAAATGACCATCAATCCAGCGCGTATGTGCAGACTTGTAGGTACCTATCACTGAAGGTGGTGAGTATAGATGTCTGGCACACGGACTAGAAAATGGCACTTATCTTTTTCTAGAGGCAGCTCCAGTGGTGGCCTAAACAAAGGTGCATCAGCATAGTAAACCTAGAGTTTCGCAATGAGGACTAGCTGGTCGATGCCAAACTGGGTGAAACGAGGTTCGTCAACCCCATCATCACTCGTCAGGTTGACCTCGACCAGCAGAGGAGAGAACGCAGGAGCAACACTTATCTTTTCAAGTGAGTGTAGAGTATCGACTGACAATTGAAGGGGAGAAAAGTCAGCACTGCTTTGCAGCAAGAGGTGGCATTCGAAATCAAGTTCACGTCGGAAAAAGTTCGTCAACTCTCTCGTCCATGAGCTCGACACCAAACGGCCGCGGACAGAAATAACTCATCTTTTGCGACAAGACACCTCAGTGAAAGACGGGAGGCGCATGGAGATTGACATGTGGGATAGAAAAGAGAAGTCAGGAATTTAATCATCGTCGAGAATCTGACGAGCTCGTACTTGGGCCTACAGGGAAGGAGATTCGTCAACCTTCCTCCCTGTATGCTCAAATACGAGCGTTCAGAGGTTGAGAGTGGACGTACGTAGATAGCACATAGCGAAACGGAGAAGAAAAGGCACAAGGACGAGCTCAGCTTCACGAGAGGTGCAATGACTACAGAAAAAGAGGGGTCAGAACGCGTCGCTCAAGCGGGGGCTAGCGCGAAGAAAGGCCCTAAAGCAGCGAGGCTCGTCAGCGCCGCCGTTCCAGGGCCAAAGTTCGGCAGCCTCCAGACTGGGGAGGGGGGGAGACGAGGGACTCGAGATGCAGTGGGAGGAGGATCGCGATGCAAGGGCTAGTAGGGGTCGACCAGCGAGACCATCTTAAGGGGTTGTTGGTGAGCACGAGCGTAGGAGATGAGATAAATCTTAGCGTACACAGGAAGCCGATACACCTCAACGTCGGGCGTATCTTGCGAGCTCAGTCCAAGTTGAACGCAACACTGTCCCTCGAGCGCAAGCGCGCTTCTGGAATCTCTGTGCGAGACACGACACGAAGCATCTTTTTGAATGCACGGTGCCTACGACGATAGAGCGTTAGGGATTTAATCGAGGAAGTGACTCTCAGTCGGCTTACATGCTGCTAGGAGCGCGCACAGAGGTGGAAACAGGCTCAACGGGGGCTACAAAGTACCTCGGACCAGAAGTTGGGTTGGCAACATCGGCGTCGGTGGCTTCGCGTGAGAATATAATGGTTCCAGCGGGCAGCGGCAAGCTAATAAGGATGCGGCACTGAACGCAGGTGGATCCGTGAAGGCAGACCATGATGATAGGTAGGAAAGGTTGGTAGGGGGTAGGGGTAGATAGTGTGTGGTAGTGGTAGGTAGAAGGAAAGGCGGGGAAGGACCATTCGACCTGAGGACACGGCTTAAGACCGTTTTCGCCCAGGGGTCAGTTCAGAGCGTTCTCACGGTCACCTGATGTCGAGGCGGACTGCGGGAGGGGGTATTAGTCTCAAGGAAAACGGTGGTCCCCTGTTTCTCTGCTTGCGCCTCATTGAACTTTGAAGGCAATGAGAATATTCTCAGCAGACTCATGGATAGTAACACCAACACATACCTATCGTTGGCTATGTCGACTACCCGTGCTCAAGCTCAAGCTCATGCCCATGTCCATGTCCAACAAGCGTCCACTGCAATTTCGATGTAAGTACGTATATGCTACAAAGTCAGCACTATGAATGGCGAAAAATTCCATCGCCGCGCGCCGGGAATCTCAACAGAAGTCGGGTTTGCGCGAAGTTAGTCTATGTGTATGAATATATGCAACAATAAGAAAACGAATAGTGTGAATCAAACACCCCAGTAGCCAACAACTATGACAATCTGCAACGGACACCGGCTTACGAGTCATTATCACTCGCGCTAGTACTGCTATCGCTATCGTCATGCCCCCATACTGCAAATGTACGGTGCCCCGTGTCCCTCGAACGCGACCGTGCTGATGGTCTATGCCTGGGGTGGTTTGCTGTCGGTGTCACCGCCGCCTCGCCATCCAGGTCCCTGTCCACTGGTATCCGGCTCTTTCCACTCAACCTCCTTGGAGAGTGCAGATCGTCGCGAGCACCCAACCGTCCATTCACATCTGTGTCCAGGTCAAAGCCTACGTGGTTAGATGGTCGTCCACCGTGAGGTATGTTCGGTCCAGTGAAGCGTCCAGGGGTTTGGATGCCTGACCGAGTGCCCTCGCTGGGAGTCCGGGTCAACGACGCCGAAAACGGTCGAGGGGACTTCTTCAGTGCTGACTCGGTCAAAGCGCGGTGCAGCATTCCTTCCTCGAGCATTTCCTTCGCCTTTGCTTCTGCGACTTTCTCGGCCGCTTTCGATACACCATGGACCGGCTGTGCAGCGGATTCAGGTGAGGAGTCATCGATATCGAACTTGTCCTCTTCCTCTTCCTCATCGTCGTCCGAAACCTCGTCTTCTTCTTCATCCCCCAAATCTTCCTCCGGCACAGCTGGAGTGACAGTCCCAGATCGTGCCTTCCTCTTCTTTGGTTTGGCCGGGCCCTCTTCAACAACCACGAACGACTTTTGACGCTCTCGCTCGTTCCATTTGAGTGTACGTGAAATGGCATGGAACCAATCCGTTGACTGTTTGTCGGCACAAACGGTTGGGAAAGGATATTTCGAGGCAGTCACTTTGATATGATCGCCCTCTGTGTGTGTGTTAGTCGACGATGCCATCTAAATGAAGGAGGGAGCACACGTTTGAGTTCGACTCGGCCACGTCCATCGAACGATGCCCATGCCGTGCTCCTTGAATTGTATGGGACGCAAATGCGCAATTCCATGCTATCTGGAAGGAGCATTGGCCGGAAAGATAGAGTGTGAGGGCAAATCGGGGTGATAAGAAGGGCAGGGATTTCTGGGTGTACGAGAGATCCACCAGCGGACAGCTAAAATCAAGGTGAACTTTGGCGAATGCGTGTGATGGTTATTCCACATACGGAGTATGCCGTTGAACCTGTAGGTGTAGAAACCGTAAGCCCATCGGCTTGCACAGTAGTCATATGGTCCTCATCGCCTAAGGAATATAAGCGAAGTTGCACAGATATGAATCTAGAAACGCACCAAACAGCTCTAGCTGGCTGACGTAGGGACTTGGGCCACGATCAACGACAAGATCATTCAGCACCTCGAACGTCTCGACTGGTCGTGTTGTGAAGCACATGATTTCCCTGTCCTTGGACGGCTTTGCGCTTTCATTTGAGATACCGCCACTCCAACCACCCTCGACTGCTTCCCAGCCGCCTTTTTCGACGTTCTTCATGAGTATCTCGCCTGTGTCACCCTTCTTTACTGCCTTGCGCCGCTTGTGCTCATGCGCGGTAGCACGGTAGACTGTGCATGTAAAGCGCATGCGGAGATTGACGCGAATGCCATTGTCGAGAACAGAGTCCATGACTGACTGATGGTCGGCGAAATCGAAGTTGGTTAAGAAACCCAGAGATCCGAGGGCAAATGGAAGGACGGGGGGAACAATACGTTGGAACAACCATGATGTGAAGAGGACAGTTCCATCACCGCCGAGCTAAAGATGTTATCAGTATGTTGGTGATGGGTATTGTATGTAGACACGCACCGTCACGACGAAATCAAAGAGCTGAGGGCTCTGGCTGCACATTTCACTCGTCCAATATCGTAGCTGACCCTCCTCTTGCGGTAAGTTGAATTCACTGTCGCTCTTGGTGAAATGCATGGATGCCATAGAGGAAAGCGATGTGGTACTGGATGTACGCCGGCGAGGGAATGGCGTAAAGAGCTCAGGGTGGTCGTGTTCAATTCCATCAGCATCAAAGCGGCGTGAATGCCGTAGCTGCTTGTCGACATAGACAATCGGGCCGCGCGATTGCCCATGGCGAGGGCGCAGCATGAGATATAGAGCCAGTTGGCGAGTGAGTTTGATCAGACGATTGTCGCGCGCCTTTGTGACGATGAGGATGCTTTGGATATTCGATTTGACGCGCGCGCGGCCTGGGTGCGATGAGCCGTGTTATTACTAAATGGCATAGCTGCTTACCGAGTTGTTTGCTCATTTCGCGGACGCTGACCGCAGTCTCGGCGAGCTGCTTGGTGAGACTGCCGCCATTGCACTCGTCGTCTTCTTCGTTGCTTGTGAATACTGAGCCACCGCCTGACGTCGGAGAGGAGTCTGCGGTGCTTGGCCCACTGTACGGCTCGCGTCCATTGCGCTGGAGAGATGGGGCTACGCCCACTTCGCCGAGGATAGTGTTCTGCTTGTTGCGCAGCCAGTCCGTGAGAGACGCTCCCTGGTCGAGATGGGAATGCACGAAGCACGGCGACCGGGCAGGTTCATCTGAATGACCGTTCATGACAGCAGCGGTCCTGGAGCCTGTGGAAGATGCGATGGGCATCGATGCTGACGTCGCCGATGAGACCGTCGTGGGGACGATGACGGGTACGGGGCCTCCGTTGGTTTTTGGTGCTGCTGGTGATACCGACGAGTCTACGACGATGTCTTGGTAATTGCTATTGCGATCAAGGACGAGTGAGGATGGGCGAGAGACGCTGCCGAGCCGGCTTGTTTTGCGCACAAGGGCTGGTGCAGAAGCCTTGGACACGATGGGATCCGGCATTGGGCTCGTTGGTGGTGTTGAGAAAGTGTCGTCGGCGTCGGGAGACAAAAGGCCATTGTAATTAAGCTGTCGGCTTGTGGGGTTCATTGCCGCCATATAGGTCTCGACCGTCTAGGCCAGAGAAGTTCCAAGGGAGCAAAAAAGTGCGAGTGGTGGGCAGACGAGGAATGGCCAGTCTTATTTGGTTCCCCGTGATGGTCGTTGTATTGTATGTAATTGTAAAGCAACATCAGATCTGCGTGTAAGCCCGGCGTAACCGCTTTCCGTGCTCCCGGCATAATGTAAAAGAGCACTGATTTGTGATGTTTCTGAGCCACCATATTCTCCAAATTTTGCAATCTGTCATGGCCAAATCTCTGCTCTAGTCCTGCTCATCTACTCTCGCAATGCTGCAGACATTGGCAGACTATCGTGCGCCACAAGCCTTAAATTGAATGCCTGAACAGGTACGAACGCGTTGCTATACAACCTGAATCCAACCAGTGCACTGCATATCAGCAAAAGATGCCTGTGGCTTGAATATGAACCTGAACGTTGCTGGCAACCGCACAAGCAACGATAGCCTTCTTATAATTAGCGCCCAGCTTCCCATTCTGGCAAACACATCCCAGGCTGTAAGAACCTCCGAATCATGTCTTCCAAGTATATGGCAGGATCATTATGAGTTCGAACTTACTTGCTGCAAGTCGCAGCGACTGCGAATCTTGAAGCTTGATCCCGAATTGGCCCTACAACGCTTCCACGTCCTAATAACACCAATTTCCAAACGAGATGGAATTCACCGCACCCTACAAAGGTCTACAGCTCATGCCTTGCTGGCCCAAATCTTCTCCAGGACCTCGTTCACGGTCTTGGAAAGCA
The DNA here is from genome assembly GCA_000934385.1 of Cylindrobasidium torrendii FP15055 ss-10. Lineage (NCBI taxonomy): Eukaryota > Fungi > Basidiomycota > Agaricomycetes > Agaricales > Physalacriaceae > Cylindrobasidium > Cylindrobasidium torrendii. Next base: position 8,709 of record KN880702.1, read on the forward strand.
CATCTCCTTGGTCAGTCTTTTCGTAGAAGGCCTTCATGACCTTGCCTTTTCCTTTGGCATCTGTCACTCCAGTCTCTGCAATGGCAGCGCGTAACCGCTGTTCAATCTCTTCCGCAGACAGCAAAGGCGGTAAGAATGATTCAAGGATTTCCGCCTCCCGAGTCTCCTTCTCGGCAAGTTCAGGACGGTTCCCTTCAATGTATTGTGCCGCGGTTTGTGTCTGCGCCCGTGAGCGAAAGATGTTGTGAACCAGAAGTTGGACGCACACGCTGGGTGATAGCTTTGCGCACGAGTGCAACTACGGCGCCATTGGGAAGGGTACCCTTGAGCTTGTCAGAGGCGTATACCTGCGAGAGGACACCCTAACGAATCTTCAAGACCCATGCAGGCTTCACAAGCGAACAGACAAACTCGTAATGCTGTAGACTGGAGCGAGTCCTTATTCTGCACAAAATATAGTCAGGAAATGTTGTGAACGTCAAGCATAACACGCACCTTCATAGCCGTCTTTACCCCAGCCATAAGCTTGTCGCGTACCAAAGCTTCTCCAGAGTCAATGCAACACCTTCAACATCCATTCATTACGCACGCGTAGCCTCCGCTGTTGTGCTGTAGAGCCTGGACGCGCATAGAGGACGCGTCGCGAGTTTGAACGCGCGGAATGAAGTGGAGGCCATGGTCGGGAAAAGCAGCGAACTGGACAGGTGACGTCAATATTCACTTTCGCTATTGAGCCCGTCACGCGTTACGCGTCCGAAATCAAATCAATTCCAGCTAACCCCAGAACCACCATGTCCAATTTCCCAGCGTCTGGAACCTACATAAACTCAGTACGCGAATCGTCGCGTCGCGCGCGCACCAGTGCTGGAATCAAGGTCGGATTTGTATGGCAAGATATTCGGCATTCACTCATCCTTTGATCCTCTAGATTACAGATGAAGCTGTAGCGCGCCTCCTACAATCACCAGCCTTTACTGGATCCTTTGCAGACGTTTCCAAAAACCATGGATTAGCTCTACCCCTCAAATTCTCCTCCCCCCTCGCAGAGCTCAATGTGATTTCTATTCTGTCGCTTTTGAACTTTGGCTCTGGTTGGCGTATTCCTTTGCACAAGGCGACCGGACGCGGTGCTTGGGACTCCATTCGCGCATTTGTGTTGGGCTTGTATCTTGTATCGACTACCGGGGAGGGAGATTTAGTTTCAGCCAGGGGCATGCAGACCATCGATGCAAGCAAAGTGGCCGAACTTCTGGGCGTTAGCATACATGAAGAAAGGCCTCATGAATCAATTCCAGGGATAACAGTTGGCACCCTGGGCGGTCCAATGTATGATTACTGCCAGAAGATTGTCGGCGTCCTCACAGAAACTGGAAATATCCTGGTCAATGCTGGATATCCGGATCTGGGAACATTGGTCGCTCAGGCTCTTGAAGAGGGTGCAAAAGTGAAGGATACCAAAGCCGATGCTGACTCTGAGGTCATTCTTGAACGTGTAAGCCGTCAGTTTTCCGGTCTCTTCTTGTCGTAATCAACGACTCGTAGCTCGTCAAAGCTATTCCAGGGTTCCAGGACATGTCAACTTTCCAGGGCGAACGTATGGAAATCCTGCTATATTTTCACGATAATACTCAATGTGGACGTAGCCGTATATTGCTTCAAGAAGGCATTATTTCTTATCAACGCAATCCGCGTTCGATTCGGCTCGACATCCCCTCCGTTCCCCCTTCCAGCGTCCACCAGCGATCTGCCGATATTCAGCGACAATGTCATACCCTCCATACTGGTACATCTCGGGGTCGTCGACCTCTCGGCGTCACCTTTGTTCGACGGCGTATTTCCTGGCGCTCAAGAACGAGTCGCATCGTTGCTGGCTGCTCCGGTGGCAGCCGAAACCGAAGGCGTACCCGCCAACAAGAAAGAGGGACCCATCCTTAGTCTGGAGCAGTCGTTCGTTCTTCGAGCGGCCGCCATTGACGCATGCGAAATACTTGTCGAGGCAGCACGGAATTCGGATACAGCACCGGAATGGGTGAGAACGCTCACGCTGAGTGATTTGGACGCTTGGTTGTGGCAAGTAGCGAAAGACCGTGCAGACTTCAGACGACTTGAACGTTTTGTAGACAGGGATACAGTGTACTTTTAGTGGCACACGAGGGACGATGCACATCGAAGATTTGTCACTCTGGAGAGTTCGCAGAAGGCATACTGTAGCCTACATTATTATTTGTGTCTAGGGATCCCATGTACTTGTAATGAAGTTGGGATTTTGACTTGCTGTCTCTCTCTCAGTGGCACTTGAGGGGCGCAGACAGAATGACGTAAACGATCGGGCTGGAACGACTTGGGAAAATTCGGCCGGGCCTATGTGTTCTTGCGTCCGTCATGTTCGCGACCCTTAGAACGACAGTACGACCCGTCGCGCAGTACAATGTTGTACGGACAATGGCATCAAAAGCGCCCAAGCGCTCGGCCAAGCAGACGCCCCCGCCTCCGCCTCAGCAGCCTCCCGCTGAGAGCGCACCATTGCAGGCCAATTTCCCGAACCTCGACATAATACCTCCCGAGGAGGAGGTTCCAACAGGACGCACCGGCGCACGCTCCAGTGCCGACTCACCGTTATCAGTCGATGATAAGCGCAAGAATATGCGATGGGTCAGCTTTGGCATGCTCACTGGTGTGATGGGTCTGGCATTGGTGTACGCAAGCAGGGAATGGGACGAGGAGGAGATGAAGGCAAAAAAATGGGTGCGTGCCGCGTTTCTCGAATCGTGGACAGGCTTGCTCACAGACCGGACAGACACTTGAGACCGCGCCGTCAGCGAGGTGGGAGCGCGCTGTTACGCGGTTGAAGGACTTCTTCGGAGTACGTCTTCCTGGCAAGGTCCTGCATGTCATTGTGCTAAGCTATCTCTAGCTATTCTCAGATCCGCCAGCCCCAGAACTCCTTCCTCCGGCGGTACCGCCACCGCACGGCAAACCTTACACGCTTGTCCTTGAGATCGACGACCTCCTCGTTACGTCGACATGGGACGTACGTACGCTCTCGTGGAGTGCAGCCCGTTTCTCACCAATATCCTAGCGGCAACACGGCTGGCGGACAGCCAAACGACCCGGTGTCGATTACTTCCTGGCATACTTGTCCCAGTTCTACGAGATTGTCATATTTTCGCGCCAGTACCAGTACACTGCGGATCCCATTCTCTTCCAGCTCGACAAGTTCCAGTTCTTCATTAACCATCGACTCTATCGCGAGTCGATGCGTCTCATGGGCGGCCAAACTGTCAAGGATCTCTCATACCTCAACCGTGATTTGAGCAAGGTGGTTCTCCTGGACACTATTCCAGAACACGGCGCCGCGCAACCCGAGAACGCTGTCATCGTTCCACCCTGGAAAGGTGCTCCCAATGACCGCAACCTCATTGCCATGATACCTTTCCTCGAGAGTCTTGCCATTTACAAGGTCCCCGACGTGCGCCCAATCATCAAAGCATACGAAGGCAAGGACATCCCTATCGAGTATGCGAAGAAGGAGGCAGAGGCCAAGCAAAAGCATATCGAGGAGTGGGCAGAGAAGAAGCGTCAGCCTGGCCTTTTCAGCATCGCTCGCGACAACTCCACGCCTCCCACGTACTTGGAAGCCCGCCGCAAGGAGGCGCAACAATTCTACAGGGACGAGCAAGCGTACATTGCTCGTAACAAGGCCAATCTGGACAAACTGCTGCAAGAAGAGCAGGACGCGATGATGGCTCAGAGCCCTGCGCCGGGTAACTTGTGGGAGATGATTGATATGATGAAGAATGGCCCGCCGCCGCCCGGCTCACAACCACCTGCGAGCCCCACTGAACCTTCGAAGTAGATTACAATACATATTTATTGCACGTTTAATTGTTTGTTCTCGCTGTACGACACCCTCTACTCACTCGTTACTTGTTTAAAGTGTCTTCAGCGCCCACGAGTAACACAAGGAGTTGCTGGGGGAGATGCTGTGTGAGCTGCTACAGACGTGTGGACTGTGGGTTTCGAAAGTCACAGGATTGATGAGCTCGTGGATTGGGCCCAGGCGTTCTACTGCTAAATAGGTTCGCACTTAGTCACTTTCGATCATCTTCATTGTTACCACGTGTAAGTCCATTTATAATTCGAGTCCATCGCTATGTACATGTACGTGTATAAGGAGGGTACATATATTTATGTTTCGGGATCTGGTCTTAGGCCTGGATGGTGAACTTGTCGCTCGCGTTGCCGGAATCGCCAAAGACTCCAAGAAAGAGAAAATGTCAGAAGCTAGCAAGAAATGCAGATGGATCCTACTCACGGACGACAAAGTAGTCATCGCCCGCCTCGACCTCTGGGACAGTCACGGTAATAGCGCCGTTGGCAGCCTTGAGGTCAAAGTGGTCGACAATGACGTCTATACGAAATGAGTTGCCGCCAATATTATTTGTCTGTCAACGACAGAGGAACGCACTGTAGAGGAAGTTGGTTCCCTTGCCTAGGACAACCTCTCCTCCGTTGGAGACGTTCTCGGGAGCATCATCCGTAGCCCTTCGTTGTGCAGTGAGCATCTCCCGTAAGTAAAGTCACAGAGTTGCAGCATTGCATACCAGGTGACTTCGACGGTCTGACCGACAGTCCAGACGGTTGCCGCCGTGGGGTTCGTGATGGTGGGCGTCCAGATATCGAGAGGGCCCACTGGCGTGGCGGACGCGAGGGAGAAGAGCATGGGGGCGGCAGCAGCGAGAACAGTGTACATCATGATGAAGTTGGTATTGGTGTGATGAGAAAAGCTTGCGTTAAACAGTGGGATGCTGAGTGAAGAGAGAAGGCCCATATTCTAGCTCTTATATACCCTCTGAGATGGTCGGTGTAGCACCGAGCCGGTGAGTTGGGTGCGGTCGAGCACTGGTTCTGATTCCAGAAACCTTGGTCCAAGTGTATTGTGCTCATATATTGAGGGATGGGCTAACACCTCCGAACAAGGAGAGGTAAGGCCGTTGAGAGTCGAGTGACCGCACTGGCCATATGCATGAGCTCGAAATTCCTACGCATTGCAACCCTTCTGTATGCTAGGACGGGCATTGGCTCGTTACGGGCATCTCGCAAAGTCATCATGGATGACATGATAATCCATCTTCAAGAATGTTTCCTCCCATCCGGTCTGCAAATTCATGACGATTTCCTCATTTTAATCTAAGCAGGGCGACAGCGTCTGGCGAATGATATGGCGGAGGCCTACGAGAACATATTTATCTGACCTCAACACTTTTTGTCTGCATGTTATCGTCTCTTTCAGCTGTTTCATGCGCGAGGACAACTTTGGGTACTCTTGAGCCTAATTGCACACGATTCCCTCAACATCGAACATTGCAGCACTACAGTGAGCGCAAGCCATTGAATACATGCACACACATACATACAGTCCTTCGCTAGAAGGGTGCAGCAACTGTTGGAGGCGGCAACATTGCCAATGTCTTCTTGGACTTATCGACCTCCTCCGGATACTGTGCTGCTAGAGGGAGGGCCTTTTGCAGCAACGTTCGCGCACTGTCGTATGCGAAATCATTCACAAGCAGCACTGCCCTCGCATTGATCGCCATCACATACAACTCGTTCACTGGCCCAACCGCTTCCACGCGGGCAATCATCACATCCCACATAACTGCGTCGTTCGTGAGGCGTGCGAACTTGAAGTAGAGCGATGCAGCAGCTTGACCCGGCGGGCTCAACCCAGTTGCCCATAAGTACATTGAGGCCGCATCGTGTGGCCGCCCAAGCTCTTCGAAGCAGATGCCTGCCTGCTCCCACATATGAGCATCGTGCGGGCGAGCCTTTAGGGACTGACGCGCGGCTTGGAGCGCATAAGATGGCATCTGGAGATAACGGTACGCCTGACAAAGACCATGCCACGCTCGGGTATCCTTCGGCGAGAGGTCCGTGGCTCGCTTGAACATATGGATTCCAGCGTAGGTGTTGTGCAGATCGATGAGGGTCTGTCCGAGGAAGTTATAGGCCATCCCGCATGTAGGGTCGAGATACGTCGCGCGCAGAAAGTAGCGGCATGCTTTTTCATGGTAGCGGCGCAAGGAAAGGGACAGCCCGATGAGGATGCAACCTTCCGGACGCTCAATGGCATGGTCTACAGCGGCGGCATATGAGCCAAGTTTTTCGGAGTTGCCTGAGAGGTAGAGTTGAATAGCGAGTGTATCGAGGTCTTGGGTACGCGCTGGATGCCCTTTGAGAACCGTTTCGAAAATGCTGAGAGCGTCGGCCGCTTGGTTGTTGACATAGAGCGCTCTTGATCGTTGGCAATTTAGCCATTCGTTCGAAGCATACGTCTTCAAGAGACAGACACATAGTGGATCCGCATTAAGCGTGAGGTCGTTTTTGATCTGTACATGCCAGCAGTAGAAAGCAGGATGCGAACAGTCGAGAGACGTAGTGCTGAGAAACTCTTCATACTCGTCGTACGTGTGAATACAACGGTTGAGGACGTTCCAAGCAGACCAGTTCCACGGGACTCGTTTTAGAGATGCGGAGATGACTTTGATAGCTGCTTGGCGCCGCTGAAGGCGATACAAGAAAAGACCTTCAAGGAACTGTAAAAATGGATCTTCGGAGCCTTCGAGCAAGCCATAGAGGTCTGGTAATGACGCGTTGACTGGAAGCGGTGTTTGATGTCGCGTCCCATCCATAGTATGCCATTCTTGGAGCGCGGCGCGTTCACTGCCCAAATACTGCGCGTATATTGCTAGGAACCGCGCGCGGGGACTTGTCGCATGCTTGAGCAGGTTGGCAGAGCGATTAAATTCGTGGGCCTGCAAGGATCCTAGCGCGGCGGAGGCATAATCGTCCTCCGGTTCTGGCGCTAGTTCATGTGGTGGGTCGGTGCATTTCGCGCGTATACTTTCGGGTATTGCACAAAGCATCTCTGATACCCTGAATCAGCTTCAGCCAGAAGTTGAAAAGGCGCGACGGCGCGCACCATGCAGCTGCAACTCTCAAGTGACGCGCCTCCAACTCTGCGATTGTTCTTCGAATGTCGCCGACATCGGGCGCTGCAGGCGGGGATGGAATCGGCTCTGTCCTCGGAACGACAAAGAGGCCCTCCATGAGGGCAGAGGACGCAGGCAAAGCTGGTGGCTGGTCGTTCATGGTGAGCGTATTATGGTCAAAGGCATCTCGGCGATCCCCGTAGGTTTGTGCAGAGGTTGGCTGACTCAGGGCAATTTACGTTCCCCAAACCGTTCTTCCCACCCCCACCGCCGTCACCGCCAAAATGTCCGGAGCAGCAAGTACCGCCGCCACTTCCAAGTTTTCTGCGTTCTTGAACCACCCTGCGGGTGATTATTCATAATGTATGCGCTAGCTGCAGCCCGTCAAACAATATTACAGGTCCGAAGACTGTGTTCTTCTGGGGTCCGATGATGAAGTGGGGTCTCGTCGTTGCTGGCATTAAGGACCTTCAGCGTCCGGCGGAGAAGCTCAGCTTGTCGCAAAACCTTGGTGCGTGGCAGATGCACCCTCTTGGACAACCCAATCTAAGCACGCCCACAGCCCTCACCGCCACCGGGTTCATCTGGGTGCGCTACTCGTTCGTGATTACGCCCATAAACTATAGTTTGGCTGGTGTACGTTCATTTTTCAGTCCAAAATTTAGAGCGATGCTGACCAGTCCAGGTGAACTTCTTCGTTGGTTTGAGCGGTCTCACTCAACTCGGTCGTATCGCGTAGTACGTGCTTCTTCAAGCTGTCAATATCCTGCTTATTCAAATCCTTCCAGCCACAAGTCGCAGACATCGTAGTGTCGACATTTGCAATGCCATATTTGCTAGACTTCAGTGCATCTTATACCATGACCCCGAGTCCGAGCCCCAACCCCAACTCCAAGTCCTGTCTTGTGCTCGTTTACTCTCACTTGGAATTTACGGAGGATCACTGAGCACACCATGAGCAGAGACCGGTGTGTACTTCTACAGTATTAGTCCTCCCTGGCGAGTACGATATGTTTGCCGTTGCCGTGAACCTTTTCTGTTTTCAGCGGCTTCTAGTCATAGCACATGGCGAGAAGGAAGTAAAAAGCTGTATACAATCCCAATGTTCCTTGGTCAACAGCACAATCAGTACCGTACATGTCCGCAGACTCTTCGCAAGGCCGTGTTAACCAATCCAGACCAGATCTGTTCATTTGCCAGTCGTTATATAGATACAAATATCCTTCGTGAGTGTGTACAGATAGCAGTGTATAAAGCATCGTCAATATCAGACCGTGAACTCAACGTGAAGACGCTTTGCCCTTCCCAGCATCCTGCTTGACCTTTGCCTCGTTCACAACGTCGCGCGCCTTGTCCCACCAGTCTGTGATACCCTCGATAACGGCCTGCGCATCGAGAGCGTCGTTCTGCTCATGCGATTGCTTCCACGCTTCATGTTGCTCAAAGCTCTCCCAAACTCGGGGTCGCTGCTGCGAAGTAGGATTACGTGGTTGGGACAGTGAAACGGTCCGGGGAACACGGTTGATAAAGTCCATTGCGACTTCGATGATGGGGAACGAGGTGGCTGGTTCCCCGCGCTGCTGGCCCATCACCCAGCCGAGGCCGCCGGCTACGACCGCGAGGATGAAGCCCCATTTGATGAAGAAGAAACTCGTCCGAATGAAGAATGTTGTCGTCCGGTATATGCTGACGAGGGTGAAATATGTGACGAGGATGGCTATGAAGGGAGGTAGGACTGTCTGCATATCCCATTCGGCCGGATTCTTGGCAAGTAATGCAAGGACAAGGGTGCCCAATGCCCGTCCAATCGCATATAGGTGCGAAAGGAGTAGTAAGATGAAGGCGTAGATGGGGTAGGGTACATTGTCTTGCACGTATTGGAGGGCGCCATTAATGATTGGATCCAAGTCGACCGCGACCATGGCGTAGGGGCCTTATGAGTTTATGCCGTATGCCAGTGCTCGGGAGTAAGTTGGCCGTCCGCGGATACAGCACACAGGACGATGGCGAGGTGAGACGGATGTTGCGTTAAAAGATTTGACACGCGGTTACACGCTTCGATCGGACGCGTCTCGGCAGTTACCTAAGCAGAACCCCATTTGACTTTGGTTCTGTTGATCAAGGGGTCAGCTCGGCACGCCGGCATCCAATGTCTATAAGACCTGTGCGGAAACTGACCGGGGAAATCCCACGCTTATACTCTCCCTCCACCATCACCTCTTGGCCCTATACATAACCCCTGCTGTCAACCATGGCCATGAAGCGCAAGTTCGATGATGCTGGCGAGTCTGCCGCGAAGGTTCGACCGGCTCGTATCCTCAGCTTTGGCGCATATTAACACCTGCTGCTTTAGGGTGCAAAGCAGCTCAAGCTTGCAATTCCCTTCCCCAATGCGTCTAGCGACCTTGATAGTGATGTTGCCATGTCCGACGCTGAGCCTTTGTATGACCATCAGCATGTTCGCGCTTCGTCGAATGCGAGCTACGCATCCTCCGATACCTCCGAGGACTCGCGTGAGTTTTCATCGGCGCTCAGTGTCACATGACCTCGTTGACCCGCCCTCCGCCAGCTTGCTACCCCAGCTTCGACATCTATCCTAACGCGTTTTTCAATGCTAACGGAACAGTCGCTGCCGATTCTGACAGTTTCGCAACCTACTCTGGCTCAGTTCCCGTCCCGGCCGGCCTTCTTCAGCCTCCGACTGGTTTTGTTCACCATGGGTAGGTTATCCGTTTCATTTCGGGGGGCGTCTCTGCGCTGGCATATACGCGCTTCATTATGTGCTTGCTCATTTACATTCTCAGCACTGGCTGCTCTCAAATCCCCAAGCTTCGTGTCGCCTGCGCTCCTGGCATCCATGGCGAACGTACGATGTGGAGTCTCTGTGAACAGTGCGGCGCCATCCAAATGGTAGAAAGCTCTTCGTAATCGACCGTCGACGGCATTTTCTCACACCAGACCCCTCGACGCACCTATCATTCGACTTCATCCACCATGGTCTTCTCCTCGAATCCCATACTCTACTTCATCTCTCTCTCTCGACTTGCTGCTCTTATTTATTGCTTTCGGACGTTCGTCAATCTGTGGCGACCTTACCTCCCTACTTCCACTCGGCCCTCAATCGGTCGCAAAAGCCTGCCCAAAATCCCGAGTCTTCGTAGCGCCCCCTTTGACCGCCGTCGTTACTTATTGCCTCTACCTATTGCACTCTGTCTGCTGTAATTGTACCATTAGTGACTGCCTGTTTGTCGAAATCATATCTGTTCGCCGCAAGGCGATGCGAGAAAACGTCGTTCGAGAAAAATTATAGACCTCGAATCTGCCTGAAACTTTGAAAATGCCTGTTTGTACATTCTAGAGCGTGAGAAAGTGATGTCATCGTCCTAGCTGGAAATTGCCGGACCGGGCACTGGTTTAGTGGAATCCCTCATGACCCAAACAACGTTCCTTCAGTACGAAGCGCCATGTGTGTAATCTTAGTCGGCCGTCCGCATTGTGTAGACTGAGTAGTAAAGGGCCTGTATACAGCGTCGACTGGTGCAAGTCCCCCTCCCCAGGACAGCATCATTGGCCACGATCATCCTATCGTCTGGGCATCGGCTCCTTCATTGAGAACTTCAGCAATCGTATAGCAGTAGTTGGCCTACAAGACGAGAGTGTGCTTGTTGAAGAGGACTACCACGATTACCCCGACTTCGTAACACTTTGTGAAGTCGCGCACGGATACCCCGCAACAAGTCTTCAATGGCAGCCAGCTTCGTCCGTCAATCACGCGTGGAGTTCGAAGGCGGCATCGACAGAGCTTCTGGCGACCACAGGCGATGCACTTCGAATCTGGGAGTACGCAAGCGAGACCTCACCACAGATGTCGAGTTACGTAGGTCGCCAGAGCGCGCCAGTTAGTCATAGTCTGCAGCTGAAGTCTGCATTGTCCGGGGTGCGTTACAGTATCTTTCCAGTGTGATTCCTTCTGACGAACTAGGCGCAGCAAAACAAGACGCAAAACCAAGCGACAGGCGCGCCACTCACCAATTTCTCGTGGAATGAGAAGGCGCCCAGTCTGATCGTCACTTCGTCCATCGACACAACATGCACGGTCTGGAATATCGACACTGCGGGCGCGGTCACTCAGCTCATCGCGCACGACCGCGAAGTGTACGATGTTGCATGGCTACCGCAGTCAACCGATATCTTTGTGTCTGTCGGAGCGGATGGCAGTCTCCGCGCATTCGATTTGCGCAGCTTGGAACATTCCACTATCCTGTACGAGACCCCCGCGCCGAAGAATGTGCAGCCGTCTGCGTCCCCATCCAGCACTGCGCGTCCACCAACATCTCCTTTGCTTCGCATCGCGTTCAATCCCCATGATTCCAATTACATGTCCACATTCCACCAAGATGGATCCGAGGTCCAAATACTCGACATGCGCTCGCCGGGCCACCCTGTTCTGGAGCTCAAGGCGCATTCAGCCCCCATCAACTCACTCGGGTGGGGAACCTCCGACCGGCCATTGCTTGCTACAGCAGGTGAAATCCGTCCTTTCATGCCCGATGAATGGCCCTATTGATGCTGTGTTCGTAGGCGAAGACTGCCAACTTTTGCTCTGGGACCTCGCAGGTCATACAGTTGCCCCACCTCCCGGGACGTCACCGAGAAGTGCGGGCTCACGCCTCAACAGCCCGAGGCCGGATGTCAAAAAGAGGACGGTGACCGACCCAATAATGGCCTACACGGCGCCCAGCCAAATTACCAACTTGGCTTGGTCGCCTGTTATCAAAGGGATGCCAATGAATGGTGGCTTTTCAACCTCGACAGGCGAATGGATTGCAATTGCAAGCGGCAAGTCGATAAGAGCTCTGAAGGTGTAGGATATGGAGAGTTAAAAGGGGGGGGAACATAAGAGTCGTGTGCATGAATCTGGCATAAACATATGTGGGCCCATAGGCGATCGGACGGAAAGTTGACCAAGGGGGAAGGATGCTGCGTTCCTGTGGTGCCGCGTACGGGGAGATACGACGAGGTTGGCTGTGTGTACGATAAGTAGCGGTTGATAACAGTTTCAAACGGTGACCTGATGCACTTGCCATTGAAGATCGAGTGGCTTATCTTGTCCAATTTCTCGCTTGGTGTTGGCGCTGAGCGTGGAAAATCTAGTTCCGGCATGTGCCTCCGATATGGGCCCATGTGGCAGCTTGCGGAAACTTTTGAATATAAACGGCGCAAGATGTATTTGATACCTTGCCGACTTTTTGACCGCCCTTCGTCGCACTCGAAGCCATGGATGCTACCAAGACCGAGCCCCATCCTTACGCATCGCCGGTGACGGCCACCGCGACTGCCCAGCCGACGGATGCTCTACATGGACGCAAGACGGCAAGCAGCTCCTCGCTCGATGAAAAGAACGACGCACGCGATCCAGAAATTGTCGACGCCGAGCCATCGGAGGACGCGAGGAGTTCGACATTTGTGCAGCGTTGGAAGAGGCCCGTGCTGTTGTTCATAACCGCAGTCGTCATTCTTGGCTGGTGGATAAGTGCGACGGTGCTCCCAGCAACTCGCCATCGCTGGTGCGTATCAATTTGATCAGGTTCAATTTTTTTTCTGACAGGACCCCAGGATTGTACAGACGCTATGGGCTTGGTTCTTCCTCATGTGCGTTCCTTTTGTGACCCTTTCAAGCGGCCTCGGCTCATTCTCGAAGTGTCATTGCTTTCCGGTACATCCCCAATAGCGTCGTAACGCGCCCCGTCGAGGCCGTCTGGGTTCCACTGGTGCAAACACCGTTCTTCAAGCTCCCCTATCGTGTTAGGCTTGCCGGTGGATGGCTCTGCCTCCTCGCTATCGTCTTTGGCTCGGCGTTTGGCTTTTCGCTTGGTGTATGCGCTCCATACAACCCTCTCCAATACCACGCTTATCAACGGCATCCAGGATCACTCAACGTATGGCGACCGTGCTATTTCCGTCCTCGGTCTTTTCGTCTTCCAGTTTGGCTTCTGGCTCGCGTCTACCAAGCGCTGGGAAGTGCCATGGTGCGTGCAAACCTAGTTTCTTGATATCGGAAAGGCTCACATTGAATAGGCCCACTGTTGTCGTCGGTCTATTCATCCAACAGGCTATCGCCCTCTTCGTGCTGAAGTCTGGGGCTGGGTTTTCCATCTTCAAATGGATTGCTACCCTAGCCGCCGACTTCCTTGAGCAAGCATACGCTGGTGCAGGATTCTTCTTCGACCAGGAAACCATCAATAAGCACTGGTTCTTCGTCAACACCGTACGTCTCCGTCGTCCCTAACGGCGTTCCCGCTGACAACCTGCTTAGCTCTCCTCCATCATCTTTTTCATTGCATTTGTCCAAATGATGTACTACCTCGGTGTAATGCAGTGGATTTTGAAGGGCTTGTGCGTTTCCGGCTTCCTTGCTCCCGCTTTCCCGCTCATTGATACTCACATCATACTCAGTGCTTGGTTCTTCTTCAAGATAATGAACGTCTCTGGCGCCGAGGCTGTCGTTGCCGCTTCATCCCCTTGGATTGGCCAAGGAGAGTCGGCGTGCTTGGTCAAGCCCTACGTCGACCTCATGACAGATTCCGAGCTCCGTGTGTACACCCCCACACGGTTCCCCACACCACACGCTCACGCCCTGTCTAGATCTCTGCATGACCTCTGGTTTCTCGTGTATCGCCGGCTCCGTCTTCACCGCCTACATTTCCATGGGTGTTCCACCCGAGAATCTGGTCACTTCATCGGTTATGAGTATCCCGGCCTCCATTGCCATTTCCAAGATGCGCATGCCTGAAGTTGACGAGCCCGTCACCCGTGGTCACGTTGTTATTGACCGTGGCGAGAGTGATGCCAAGCGCCCAGTACGTCTTACTTTGCATTCTGGTTTGCAGGTAGTGAACTTGGGAACAGGCAAACGCGCTTCATGCTTTCAGCCAGGGCGCCGTTTTCGGTCTCATTGTCGCTGGCCAAATTCTGTATGTGCACAAATTCCTTCAAGTCTGAAGCATACTTATGCCTCTTTTAGTACTAACGTGCTGACTGTACTGTCGCTCGTCGCTGCCATCAACGGCCTCCTTACCTGGATCGGTCGTGGCTTCGGCATCCACGCACTTACCCTCCAGCTCATCATCGGCTACATCTTCTACCCCATCACGTTCTTCCTGGGTGTACCCCGCCCGGAAATCCTTCGTGTCGCTCGCCTTATCGCCACCAAGCTCGTCGCCAACGAGTTCGCGGCGTACTCTGAGCTCCAGGCGATCATGGGCTCGGATAACCCGCTGTCGCAACGCGCCTACACTATCGCATCCTATGCCCTCTGTGGCTTTGCCAATCTCGGCTCGCTAGGTATCCAGATTGGTGTGCTCAGTGCACTTGCGCCCAGTAAGGCAAGGAGCATCGCGCGTCTCGCCGTCTCCGCCCTTGTCTGTGGCTTCATTTCGACACTGCAGACCGCAGGAATTGCGTACGTTCTCTTCTTTGCTCGTGTCTGTAATACTCGTGCTGACGTCCGAGCAGAGGCATGCTTGTGTAAAGTTATACATACTTATTGTGTAATTCCTTGGGTTCAATATGAGAGTAATGTATTGGAATGTAATACGATGGATTGATGGTCCATGAATAATGATGAATTATTACAGACCACCTTTGGGGAGGCGAAGGACTGGCCGTACTCATAGTGCATACCGAGTCGTCGTTGAACTATCAGTCGCATCCTGCGCTGTAGTGGATGCCCTTACAAGTATACCTAGTCCATGTAGCTTCGAAGGCCCAACCACCTTCGTATTCTCTCTGATACCGTACTTTAGTGGATTGATTTTGGACTGTACTTGTTGCATCCGCATACTTAAGTATGCATATGTATCGTACTCGAGTCCGCCGCCCGACTCGTCACGATGACAAGTGATGTGCCTCACTTCGCTCAAAGCCTGGTTCACTATCATCAAGCAGCGAAGTGGCTAATATGGATTCCAGGCAGGGATTCAACGATGCAGACACCAACGTTGAACCAGATGATCTGCACAATGGAGGGTTACCAAGCAGTTTGATTTGGTAATAAAGACTGACGATCACACGATCTTCAAGGCTCGGGTTTACAATGCTAATATGCCAAAGTTCCATCACCAAACTTCAGTACAACGCGTACACCTGGGAACGCAATGGTGGTTTCAAACTCGAGACAGTATCAACCGTCAGCGCGTCAGCCTGAGGCTACTGGCCGTAGTGATTTCGAGAGTGTTGCAGTACCCCACACCGTGGCCGAGCCTGATTTCAGCATCAGTCAACTCAATCATCATAGCGGCGCGCTCTGGGAGTAGTGAGAAAATCCCGTTTGATATAAATCAATCGACGTGGGCAAACGTGAAGTTGTGCCTCTACGGTTGACCGATGTGCTCCCGGTTGGCGTCTCCCTTGAGCGCGTTCAGCCTTTGCTGGCACCCAGAGCGCCGATTCTGCCTTCATTCTGAGCCGATACCAATACCGCCGTACGCACGGATTGACCGTTCTGAATTAGTATGAGCCTATTTGGCCTCGTGTTGCTTCCGGTCTTCTTTTGCACATGTACATACATTTCCATCAAATGCGCCACTTTGATTCGGTCATCCGCCTAGGCCTTTCCTTAACCTTTGACTACGACGGGCGGTCCGCGCAGAGCGCCAAAGTTTGCTTTGCTGTCATTGCAGGCCGGCAAGCGGGATGCTGTGGTTGAGCTTGTTGTGAGTGCAATCGACGCATGTAGTGTTTGCATCTCAATCATTTGCTGTATAGACTCACTCTTTGGATCGGACTTGGAGTGAAAAAGACTCAGGCTCTGAAAGTAGAGGTCCCACTTCCGTATCCATATAGCGGCGGCGCCTTACATCCTGTCAACCTTACCTATGAGGCAAATGACCCGCCAGAGTTCAGCATCCTCAAGTTCCGCTTGGATATCAACCAATGGTCCGGGGACGTCTGGCCAGTGAAGGATTTTACAAGTAGCAGGACAATTGAGATCGAGTTTTATTCTGCACAGTGCGTCTACACATCGCTTTCTGTGAGTTCGCAACTCATGATTTGACAGACGGCTTTTGCTCGCAGCCTTTCTCGACCCTCAAACGTATTGATGCTACCTCTTCACTCCATTCCAAATGCTCACATAGCAATAGCTCACAGACCAATGCATCACTAGCAAATGCCCTTGCGACCAGCCACGATTTTCGCATAGTAGACCCGCCGTCGAGCTCAACATCTACAACCTCTGCAAGATCATACACTACGACGCGTCGGTTTACAACGTCCACTGCACCAACGTCAACGAGTAGCTCGGATCAGGCAGGCTCTTCATCATCGTCAACTTCAAGCAATACTCCCGCCGTTATCGGCCTTGCGGTTGGCCTTGGCGTCGCTGTTTTGATCATTGCGGCGCTCATCGGCTATATCCTACTGGCACGGAAAGAAAGGCAACCAAAGCAAGCCTACGCTCCCCTTTCCGCGCTTCGCGAGGTCCCTTCAACTACACCGGCGGCATTCCCGCATGCGAGAGCAATAGTGACACCGTTCCCTCCTCCCACCACTGGCGGAACAGATTCCGCTCCGCCAGACTACCAACTTACAGACACGAATATGGGAACGAGCGGGTCGAGCAGGTCCCCAAGAGGCACTGCTAGTGCATCAACGAATTCGCAATCCGTGGAAATGCTGCCCTTGCGGTACGGTCAAGAGATCAGGAAGCCATTACCATAACGTTGGACGTTTGTGGAATATACTATGTAGTGTGATATAGTTTGTTTATGTCTGTTGAAAGCTTAGTTTTGACGGATTTGACCCAGGCCGACTTGAAGGTCTATTCGCAACAACAACACAACAGCTAACAATCGCTTGATTGATGCGTATCATCCGGGACTCACGTCCTGCCTCGAGGCTCGCAGTTGGGCGCTCGCCGCTCAGAACACACATGGCACGTGGAAATTATGTATGTAGCTGGCGAGCGGCTACACTGCTTTCATGCTCTGTTCTGTACCACCACCATCCGTAGATTCGCGCTGGCGGCGCGTGCCCTATTTTTCATGACGAGCAGCTGGCTGCACTTAACAGTGCTGTACGTAAGGCTTACACAACTCAAGGTTTAATCTCTTTTGCTCAAGACGTGGTCAGTCTCGCCACAGCGAGTTTGATATACACAGGATCCTGCATGCAAATCAACCTTTACGGTCCAGGTCCTTACAGTGGTGGCAACATATATCCAGTCAATCTCACCTTCCAGGATGGTGATCCTGCCGAGTTTTATCTCCTCAAGTTTCGCTTGGATTTTGGCATTTGGTCCGGCGATGCAACGCAGGTGAAAGACTTCACGCAAGACAGGTCGGTCAATGTATCGTTTGGCATGACCCAGTGCGTGCTTCCGCATTTTGCTACTATGGCCCATTGATCATGTACAGGCGCCTGGTGCTTGCAGCATTCCTGGATCCCACAACGTACGCCTCTGCATGCCAGACTGTGGCTTTATTAAAGTACAAAACAGCGGCAACGCAACACTGTCTAACGCGCTAGCCACCAGCTTAGCATTCCAAGTGAAAGACCCACCAAGCAGTCTGACATCCTCCACTAGTACGACGTCGGTTCTAACTAGGCCTCCTCGAACAACAACCCGCTCGACTGCAACTACCACTGTGACCGCAACCCCCACAAACGACATCAATAGAGCATCTATATCGGACAATGGAGGACAGTCTGGTCTTGTCGTTGGCCTTTCAACCGCTTTGGGGCTGGCCGCCTTCACGATCATCATTCTGAGCGCCTACGTCTTTTTTCTTCGACGCAAGCTCTACCAGAAGCCAAAGTACGCTCCTGTGGCGACTCTCGACACGCAGAGGATGATCCCCTCGCCTCGAATCGCGGCGACTGTAACGCCGTTCACCCTGAAAGAAACGTCCCCGCCTGGGTACCGGAAGTCGACGCCAACGGCTCGCAGTGACGCCGTATGGAGCAGAAGCGATGGGACTGTCACCCCGTTCATGTTGGAGCAGCCAGTAGAGCTGGTGCCTCTGCGACGCGGGAAGGATTTGAAGACCTCATAGTTGTCTATCGACGATTTCCAATGGCCCACAGCTAGTTTCTGACGTGGCAATCGGAAGGTAGACTATAGCTGAAGCCAGACGGAACCAAATTCTGCGATCATCTCACTACTTTTGGACGTGGGTGATCCCGATATACTCAACTGTCCATATGGCTGGTCATTGTTCGCTTATATAATCCGCAGACGCGCCTGTCGAGTGTACAAGATTGACCCGCACATTGGTGGTACCGCGAGGAATGGTGTTGTGCGGCAAATGAGGAAGAAAAACTTACCAGGTCATCGACGGCTCCGCGAGCATGCCTCTGAGTCTGAGTCCAAGAACGGCCATCAGGACACGGTATGGCCCTGCCCGTATTATTGTCCATCTGCCAATTCTTTGAATCGTCAATCAAGCAATTAGCACAGCATAGGATGATCTTTGATTATCAGGAAGGGAATTCTGAAACCTGCCCAGGAGTTCACTCAGCTGTGTCTTCAAACTGCTCTCCCAGAAGTGCCCGAATAAGTTGTCAAAGGGTTGAAGGGGATCTGGGTTATGTTCATGTTGCATCGAAGAATCATAGGCTAAACGCTCGCGATGGATAAAAAGGATACAGGTTGTATGTATCTATCCTTTGGCGTAGCCTGACACTCGCCGTCGAATCGCAAGCACCAAGTCTAGTATGTTGAAGCTTTGGACAAATCTAGCTCTCCTGTACGTACGCGCCTTGTTCAGTTTCGGACATCACACAATAAACAAAATCCTTATCAATCCCGTGCCGCAATATAAGGCTGCATAAGGCTCGCCTGGCATTGTCGGGAACCGTGTCGGGATATCTTGCTTGTCGGGCAATTCATTGATCGGGCGCCGCCATTGTCTTGCTGGCTGTCGATCATTATAATGCTCAGAGATTTTACAGCGGCATGGGACGGCGACAGTGGAGGCGGGGTGAGCGGACAAGGGAAGCGAGATGGAGACGGAGACGGGATAGTGAGACGAAGACGGGGTGGGCTGGGCAAGGCGCGGACCGCGGTGTATTGAAGTCAAATCCAGAGTGCGCACTAGGGTTAGGGCAGGAGAGGCTACAACGAAGCTAATGTAGAATAAATGCGAGTTAGTATGAGTTAGTAAAAAGTACGCCCCTCTCAGAGGGGCGAGTAACCCTAATCTAGGGGTGGTGGACGAAGGGGAGGTGCGCGCGCACGGGTGAGGGAGCCGCGGAAGGAGAAGTCACGAAGAGGGTGCGCGAGGAGGTGATGGGAATGTACGGTGCGTGAGGATGTGATGGGTGGGAGCGTGCGGTGCGCGGTATGTGTAAGGTAAATAGGGCTACGAATAAGCTAAGTGCGAATCTTCCGCGAGTTAGTACAAATTAGCAGAAGTGTGCCCCTCTCAGAGGGGCGCAAAACGATAACATATTATTCGACCCGAAGTCATCGCGCGCAGACAAGGTGAGAGGTGCTGTGCATAGATGGTCGAGCAGTGGTGCTGCGTGCGTCAGATGTAAGGGCGCTGGGATGTCGCTGGCGCATATATGCGCCGGAAAGGCGCCATCAAGTTGTTGTGAGAAATAGGAAACAAGTGCGTCGAGAAGTATCGCACCAGATTCTGATCGTGGTACGATAAGCGGTGTGTCCGGTGGATCCGACCTCGCTTTGGCCAAAAGACATGCTTTGGCTGGGGCCCGTCGACATCGTTGATGGGCACGCTAGAGAACGTTATTTGTCTTGTTGAAAGCATCAGAAGGTTCCTCGGTGCTAGGCGCGCTTCGCACCTGCGTTGTCCTCAGGCATCTTTGTATCCTGCCGCCTAATGCTGGGAACATGAGAGAAATCGACCAGGCCGTGATGACCGTCGATAAGAAAATTGGGCGCCGCCATCGTAGTAAGAGGAAGAAAGGCCAAGACGACGCAAAGATCCTGAGCAAGAAGCATCAATCACGATCACGTGGATGACGCATAGATAGTTGCCGAGGGCCGATTGCGATCGCGAAGCGAATACTTACGAGGTGCGGCATGCCACTCGGTACTGCTTACAGGCTGCAAAATTCGAAGGGCAATACGACGAACCAGAATCAAATTAGTTAGTGCAAGCAACAGTGGACAGCGAGTAGTAAATGAACAGCAGAGGAGCAGAGCCTCACGTGTGTAGCACGAAATTGGCTATGTACAAGCAGGAGGAAACGGTCGGTGTACGATCGTTGTGCGACTGAAAGTGCACCTGCGCTTGCTCACATCATAGGCAGTAGATACACCACAGCGTCATATCTTCGAATT
Organism: Cylindrobasidium torrendii FP15055 ss-10; assembly: GCA_000934385.1. Lineage (NCBI taxonomy): Eukaryota > Fungi > Basidiomycota > Agaricomycetes > Agaricales > Physalacriaceae > Cylindrobasidium > Cylindrobasidium torrendii. The sequence goes on from KN880702.1 coordinate 29,010, forward strand.
CGTGTTCAAGTTATCATCCATTAGTACCGGGGTAGCCACTTCAATCGACACCATTCTGAAGAGAGTGCAGAAAACTGAACGGCGTGTAGACCGGGCGACTCTTTGCGTGACCAGCGCGCTCTCAAGCGCTCAATGGTCCAGACCAGTTTGAACGCCTACGGAGGACGGACACCAAGCTTTAGTACTTTAGTTGCGATGTCCCCGTTCTGCATAAACGACATCCGCCTGCATCGGCGGAGTCAAGAGATGCGCCGATCCTCGGACTCCGCGGAACCCTTGGCGCGTGCTTTGTATAGGACAAGGGCGCAAGGCGAAGTAGGGCGAAGTGCGCGCAGCGCAAAGTTCACACCCGGTGATCACGATCATCATTATACCTCTTGCTCTTACCACGACGGCGATGAGCTCACAACCTTCTCCGGAGACAATACCCTTTCAAATTCACGACTACAACAAACATTGATGCGCTTTCCATTGTCCTCAAGGGCCAGTTTCGTCGCCCGAGGTGAATATAGTTGTGCATGCAGGCTCAGGCCAATGAGTATTGCTTTCTAACGCACCCAGATAACTGGGAGTATTCTCTGCGACGCCTAGCGACGCTGGGGGGCAGCTTTTGGCTTAGGCGATGCCGCAGTATGTACAATGCAATGCCTCACTGCGTCGTGAGTGCTGATTATTGCATTCCCGAACGCATATACGCACTTGCGTCCGAACCCGCCTAATCGTTGAGCATCTAGATATCTAAGTTTTTTTCTCCACCTGCTGCTACCCTCTTCAGCTGACCCCACGCGGGTCGCATTCCGCGCCTGACTCGCTCGCGCGCCTTCGTGCGTGTAGCTAGGTTAGGGCTTCACGCCTTTGTCGGAGGGGCATACTTTTGCTAACTCGTGCTAACTCGCGATTAGCTTATTCGCAGCCCTACTTACCTTACACGTACCGCGCATCACATATCCCCATCACCCCCTCGCGCGCCCTCTTCGTGACTTCTCCTTCCGCGGCTCCCTCACCCGTGCGCGCGCACCTCCCCTTCGTCCACCACCCCTAGATTAGGGTTACTCGCCCCTCTGAGAGGGGCGTACTTTTACTAACTCATACTAGATGGTATTTATTCTCCGTTAGCTTCGTTGTAGCTCGTCTTACCCTAACCCTAATAAGTGATTTTTTTTGTGTGACTGCCCGCTTCTCCTTGCCATCCTTCGCCCATCCCTCTTTTATCCCTCCCCGCCTGCTTCCCGCCATCACTGTCATCATTTTGCGGGACATTTAGAGGCATTTGTAAAGCCGCCGAGCATTATAATGATCGACAGTCAGCAAGACAATGGCGGCGCTCGATCATAATATGTACTGGAAAATCAATATGTAGACTTCGTCCGCCCGCAAGGCCGTATATTGATCCGCTGGCAAGATATGTACTCTGCTTTCATTATACAGAATTATAATGAAAGTGTATTTCGTGTGATGGATTCTTTTGATCTCTTCCCCAGCGCCACTGTTGCAAGTTGGCTGTCTTCGGTGCTGGGCATGAAGATCAACATAATAGGACCAGGTCCTTACGGCGGGGATAATGCATACCCAGTGAATTTGACCTTCGAGGATGGGGATCCCGCCGAATTCTACCTCCTCAAATTCCGCATGGATTATGGCTTCTGGTCAAACGATGCAACCCAGGTGAAAGACTTTACTCAGAACAAGTCTGTCGATGTCCTGTATGCGATTTCGCAGTGCGTGCGTTGCGCGTTACTGTCCTTGCCATTCACGAACGTACAGGAGACTTGTCCTTGCAGCCTTTCTTGACCCTCATTAGTACGTGTGTTATCATCATTTCCATACACAATTCTCATCGAAGGGTTAGGGCCCGTTCGGCACCCGATATTCTTGCAGTATTCTAGCGATATTTTGGTCGATTTTGAGAATCGTGATTCTTGCGATATTCTGTGCAAGGCACGCACAATGCCGTAGGCATCGGGGCACGGCGCAATTGTGACTATGTGTGACGATCGAGGTGGCGACTTATCTCTAACGATCTCCATCTTCATCGCGATGCCTCCTCGCGCAAAACCAGCTGAAAAACCGGCAAGAAAGAAGAAGATTAAGCCTGAAACCGACACGGACTCGACCCCCAAGCAGACTGTGTGGTCGAAATCCGAAGAGGACCGTCTGGT
>KN880703.1:0-31153 GCA_000934385.1 Cylindrobasidium torrendii FP15055 ss-10
GAGCGGCCAACAAGTTGAAGGAAATGTATCGTGAGAAAGCAAAGGTTGATTATGCCGCCGCATGGTACAATAGAATGTTTGCGGTAGAAATGTTGGTCTCACAGTTGGTTCGAACCTACGACACTCCACTACAGTCTACTGAATGCGCTACCAGCCCACGACCTAAGTACATCGGTGGATGGGCATCCTGACCTCAACGATGTCCGATTTTGGGGCATGCTTCCACCAAAATTTGGCCCTCCATGTCCGATTTGGTACCAAAAGTTTCGCCGCTACGCGGCGGGTCGGTGTCCGATTTGGTACCAGTGATGCCCCCGGATATTCGGGGGTCCTACAACAACACAGGAATCCGCCCAGACCGAAAGCGAGTGGCACGCATGACCGGCCGTGAAACAGACCTGGCCTAGAAAAAAAAAGTAAGCCACCAACCCGGTCGCGAGAAGGCGCCGCATAGCCCCATCGAGCTGAAGGCGTCCTGGGATCGTATCACCTCCATTTTTGCCTTGTTCTACGATACCCTTTAGAGGTCAAAGTAAGGCCCATGAGTTGCCGAAATGAAATCGACCTGGTACCTCAACAATCAAAGACGGTTGCATGAGCAGTGTTTGTGAGCTTGGATCTGGCTTGGACAGAGAAAAAAGAAATGTATACAAGGCTGGACTTCAAGGGCAGGGTGAAAGCGACTGGCCGGTTGGGGTCCCCAAGGGACAGAATGAGCTGTCCGGTCACTCTCGTGGTCCTCGTACGTAGGACAAGTTCGTTGGCATGATCCACGCACGGGGTACACAGGACAGCGGTGGCAGCCGCTAAACGGATGGCAAAGAAGCTGCCTCGAACACCGGAGCGGGAGAGTTGGGTTTATCATCACCTATGATCAATCTGGCCATTTTGTTGCACGAATAGAGAGAGTTGCATGTGAGGCATTGAGGCTCACGGGACGCAGCCCCGCAGAAATTATTGAACGTGGTCAAATCAGCAGGTCTAATACAGTGGTCGCAGTTTTCCCCCAGTAAAGTACCACTAACGCGGAGGGAGCGGGATGGCCGGGGATTCTCACATAATGGCGCGACTGGCAGAAATGGTGTGATGATGCGAACACTTGACGAGAGAGAATAAAACGGTATATCGGCATACAGAAGCGGGGAAAGCAGTCGGTGTCTGGTCAGCCCCGTGGGGCGACCGGGGCGGTTGTTGGACATAGTACCGTTAGTCACGTTTCCGCGTAAATCGAGAAAAAAGAGAGCTGTAAAAAAGCAAAAGTCAAACGGTAGAGAAGCCGATAAACTGGGCCCGATGGAAGTCAAGAAAATGAAAAGGTGTCCTCTCGGCTCTTTCCGAGGCTCATTCGGCCGATCCACGCGCCACAAAACACTGCTGTGGCCATTGAGATGAACTCAAGCTTGTTAGAGAGCCTCAGATGACTTTTTTCCGAAACAGCTGGGCTGTTGGAGCAATTACCTCGACGGTCACCAGTCCCAGCCAATCCCCAGCGCATCAAGTAGTGTTCTCTATTCCTGCGTTGCCCCACATCTCATGAAGAACTTGTGAAGAACACACAGAAGCTGCTCGCAGAGTAGCAAGAGCCCCACAATCTTAATACAGCGGCGTAACACAGTCGAGACGGATATAGGGTAGTGCTGCCGCTGTACCAATGATTAGAACGGCGAAAATACATTACAACCTGTACTGTACATCACATCAGAAAGGTGCTAGATTTACACCTATTCATCCTCATCATCTCCAATAATATGCTGTCTCTCATGGTGGTTACTTGAGGACTGCGCCTCGGCCGTTGGCACCCTCGAATACCACTTCGCCGTGGTGGGTGTGCGCAACTCGATGGCATTTTCGGTCGTTTCCGTCGCTGCCTTGCCGGTGACCGTGCTCAGGTGGATGAGGGAGACTATCATCGTGTAGATGGTGAATGCCAAGCTGCACTTTGGTCAGTACGTTTCGACGCTCAAGTCACAGAACACGCACCTGAACATAATGAGGATGTAGGTAACGTGGTCCATGCCCATGTCGCTAACGAACTTGAGCTCCTCATCCGTACCAGAAATGAAGAGCACCCCCGAGGCCACGAGCAGCTTGGAGACGTAAGCCGACCAGCAGAGAAGAACACTTTGTACGACGTACGAAGGGTGGCAAATGGCGGAATGCACGGGCTGCTGAGGCCTTCGCCAGAGCCTCGGGGTCGGGTGGAGGGAACACCGGTGTCCGCGCTCCTTCTGCAAGCGTATTCTCGCTCTGGTTGTCTCCCGACGGTGGGTCGAGGTGCGCTGCATTCGGCACGAAGCAAATCTCGATAATGCGGGTAATACCAGCGAGCATGAGTGTGTAGCCGAACATCGAATGGACCATTGTCGAAATCATAAGTGCTTGGGCGTGATTGGACATGCCCCAACCAGTCAGGATAATAATCAGCCCAGGGACAACATTGCGCTGCAAACGTTGTTAACTGACTGGTGTACCAACGCAGTCACAACTCACTTGGTTATTCCGGGCCAGGAAGATTCCAAGGGCTCCTCCGGCCCACCATAGAACGCCCATGATTCTAGGAATGCTTAGATGTGATGCAGATACGAGAGGGGAGACTGTACGCACGTGTGTTGCATATCCTTGACTGACCATGCACCACCATGATGTTCCGTGAATGTGTTCACAATGCCCTAGCCCTGGTAAGTCGAGCGAATATTGTCATATATTGCGAACAGACCCATAGCATAATGACCCTTTGCATAGATGAGTAGCTGTTGCGGCAACTTGGAAAGTAGGCTCACCATGAATCCCACCACTCCGGGCTCCTTCCACTGCGGCGTACCCAGCCCTCGCCCACGAGAAGTAGGATAGCCATGATGGTCCCATACGCGATGAAAGCACTCCCCATGATGTAGTGTGCGGCACACTGGCCGAGATGTCCACCGCGGCAGAATCCTCTGAATGCGACTGCACCGAACAACATCTGTGCCCAGCCAATCACAGGGTACGCTTTGCCAACGACGCCGTGCAGTCTGACCATCCATGGCCGGAGACTCTTTTCGTGGATATGTAGCTTGAGGTACACCCCGAGTACGGCCTGGACGAGAAGGACAAGCAATATGATGTTCGCGAATGTGCCGTGGAAGGATTTGAGAAACGAACGACCACCGTGCAGATGGCCGAGGAATACACCACCAACAGTGAGCAGGATTCCAGCAGACTAAAGAGGGTGTGACACAGGGTAGTAACGCGAGAGTGTGGGACGCACCTGTATGGGAACATGCCATCTACTCCTCGTAATTCCAAGCACCATCCCAAGCGGAAAGAGCATGCCCCAGACAAAAGCTTGCAGCGCCATATGGATCCATAAAATGGCGTCTATGGGCGCGCTCTTCTGCTCATCGGTCAGCTCGTCATGATGGCCGTGAGCGAGCGCAGTCGTAGCCAGACAGAGAGCAACAAGCGCCGAAAGTTGTCTTGTGGCCGCCATCGCGGGGAAGGTAGGCTCAGCTGTCCAGTACAGTCGCGCTCAGAGAGCGAGGTGGTAGTCAGAAGGAAAGGTGTTACAACTTCTATCGGCGATCGACTACTCAACCGGGCGTAGCGTAAGACACTTGACGAGACTGCGCCACACTTAAGTCTGCTCTTTCGGCAATTTCACTGGACCACCAGCTATACATTTTGTACAAAAGAATGAAGGTTTAGGTGCTACAAGTGCTAGAGCTAATAGTTACACCGTTATACGGTCCTCTGTGGTCATCCAAATCGCCTGCGAATATGTTTGGGACATCTTCGATGGTGCATCCGTCGGCGGTCGAATCTTGGCCTTGAAGACAGTGAGTAATTGCGCAGTTGGTTTACGTTGAAATTTGAAAGCTTACCTGGACAAGAGTTCCAGACATTCGCGTCGGTGATGTGGACTTCTCCGCTGGGATGGTGGTAGCCCAAACCACGGCCAGGAAGGATGGGGACCAAATCGTCCCTAGGTATGTAGGTAAGTTGGTTCCCTAGAGGATGTAGCCGAGGGAATACCTACTTGTTGGTAATGTGAACCAAGTCACCCTTGACATTCGAGTCCAGATAGTCTGCCCATTCCTGGTTTCCGACCTATCATGCACGCGTTAGCTTGACTGAGCCTGTCGGGCACGGGAATGAACCTACGCGAGGTAGAGCAAAACCAATGTATCTGAAGTTGGCGTTGGGTAGGTGGAGAGGAAGATAGGCAGCATCTAGAAGAGACAACGCAGCGCCTATAAAAGTACATCAGCAATAATCCCAAGCCATTCTGGAAAGTGTCCCACCCAGGGAGTGTCCGACCAAGACAACATCAGAAACGCCGATGTCCTGGAGCGTTGACAGCACAGCAGCGAGGACATCTTTCGCAACGCTGAATCGAACGTGAGCCCTTCGAGAACTTGGAAGCGGTTGGTATCATTCCACTCACGCCGCATGAGCGTCTCTGAAGCCCTTGTGGACGTGAACGTCGTCACTTATTCCAGGGAAAAGACTGCTATCCAGTTCGCCACGGACGAGATCCCCATCGACCAAAAGGGACTCGCTGTTAGATCACTTTTTTAGCATGCGGGTCAAGTGAAGTTGCATATGTTCAAGGACGAACATTGAGCTGGGATCCGTTCCCTGGTGTGAGACGATAACGCTCTAAAAACACAGTTAGTCTCTGAGTCGTCTTGTGTGGACAACAGCTTACGGAAAGCGATGGCGAGTAGCCCACAAACCCTACATCAACCCACCACCTTTCAGGAATACACCGAATATTCCAAAGGTAGTAAACGCACAGAATTGAATATCATCTCCGTTTCCACCAGTCGCAGTGGGCACAAAGTCGGACGTATTGGCGCAGTTGACTATGTGTCTCGATAAGTTTCGAACCCGCCACAATTTTTTGAAAGTCCGTACTTCCACAGCTCCACGTCGAGGTCGTCGATGGATCGCAATATCCTGCGCTGGCGTAGTATGCAAAAGGAAGGGTATACGCATTAATCTGGGCCGTGCTGAGGGGAGAGACACCTTGGCGGGTATGCAGCGTCGGCGAGGCGGTGACCGTAATCGCAGCGAGCGCAACAGCAGCAGCCAAAAGCGTGCCCGAGAACATGGCGGAGAGAAGGCAAGCCAGCAGATCTAAGCCATTCCTAACTTCACACGTTTATAAAAGAGACTTCGGCCAAGAACGGCCTTTGATTGGTTTCCCCGGCGGATGGGGAGGGTCATGCAGGGGTTATGGAACGAGGAAAGCAATGAACATCGCATGGCGCTGTCTTAGGCTCGTGTCCAGCCGGTACGCTAGTGATCAGCGAAGCCACGTGCGGACCGTGATGGACGCGAGCCTAGGTGACGGGTATCGCTCTCTTATAAGGTAGATGGATGTTGAACACAGATCTCACTCGCCCTTGCAGGTGGATGGGAAGGCGATAAGTGAAAGAAGACACTCTGCCTTGTGCGATACGCCGGGCAATAGTGAGTGCAGAGACGAACGTTTACCGAGGTCGCGATGAGTACTTCGTGGTCTTCCGCGTCTATTCCACGCGGCAACCACTCGCGCACATTGTATCCGGCCCGCCCACCCCACCTCGATCGAGCTCGCACACATACATATATACCCTTGTTAAAAGTATGCTTGCAGCCAGCTCATTTAGAAACTCATTCTAATCAGCGGCGAATAAAAAGGAACTGCGATGCATCCTCGAATGTACCAGTCAAGAGCGCGCGCTTGGTCCACCGCAGCAGAATCACCAGTGAATTGTTGCCGTTGTTCCCTCATAAATTACTCAGAATATGTGTATAAGTACAAATAAGTAATCCACTAGCTGCAGGTGCTTGAGCTGATAATGACACCGTTATATGGACCCTTGTGGTCACCTACATCGCCCACCAACACGTTGGGAACATCGTCGATGGTACAACCATCAGCTTCAGAGTCCTGCCCGGGGCACGCGTTCCAAACGTCGTCGTCTGTGATGTGCACTTCCCCACTTGGGTGATGATATCCCAGGCCACGACCAGGAATAATGGGGACCAAGTCATCCCTAGCACAAAGCGTGAGAACGAAGCGTAGCGAACGAGAACGGATGTTGACCGTACTTGTTTGTGATATGAACAATCTTGCCGCTCATGGTCGAGTCGACATAGTCTGCAAATTCTTGGTTTCCTACCTAGTGCAGTGTAAGCATGCTGATTGTTTCGCTTAAAAGTTAACGTACTCTAGGCAATGCAAAGCCAATGTACCGAAAGTTTGCTTCTGGGAGATGAAGAGGAAGATAGACCGAATCTATCAACGACAGCGCAGAGCCTGTAAACGTGCGTCAGCCTCAGAATCTTCCTTTTATTCTAGACGAACCCAGAGAATGGCCGACAAGGACCACGTCAGATACACCATGCGCTTGAATCGTTAAATTTACAGCAGCCAGCACGTCTTGTGCTACCCTGAATCGATACAACATAAGCATCACTGCCACCAGTTCAAGTATGGGTCACCTACGCTGCATGGGAGTCCCTGAAGCCATGGTGAACGTGAATCTCGTTGTCGAGTCCGGGGAACAGGTCGCTATCAAGTTCTCCTCGAGAAACATCTCCGTCAACAAGCAAGGATTCCCTGCCACACACCACTCAGCATTGATTCAGCTAAGTGCCAGAGAACCAGTGACTTACAGAGAGTCGGGGTCAGTGCCCTGGTGCGCAACTATAACGCTCTGCCTCAAACTCAGAATGGTAGACAAGGCTCTGATGGCGGTGATAGCGTACCGACAACGAAGGTGAGTATCCCACAAACCCTGACCATCACTCGTTAACTGATATATTGCCGAGGGACACAGCAGATACTCACAGAACTGGATATCATCGCCATTCCCGCCCGTTGCAGTCGTCACAAAGTCAGACGTGTTCCCACAATTCGCTATACACAAGTGTGAGTCTCAGCAGCAAGGCGGGCGCCGCAGGATATCAATTGAACGTACTCCCACAGTTCCACGCCGAGGTTGTTGCCGGCTCGCAGTAGGCTGCAGCAGCAAAATACGCGTACGGTAAGGTGTACTCGTCGATTTGAGCCTGCGAGAGAGGCGTGACGCTCTGGCGCGTGCGCAATGTCGGGGACGCCGACACTGACAGCACCGCGCAAAACGCGATAGCCCAGGCTGACTTGCTGCCCATGATCATTGTCCAAAGAAGAGGGAGGGTAAGGAAATCGAGACGACTGCTGACCGGCTTATATACGATAGATGGACCGCGCGATAAAACATGTCGCGGAATTTAACTGAGGGTTCGGGTGGTATCATTAAACGGGAAAGGTCATGCTGGGCTGCCAAAGAGCCGCATGCCACCACTGATGATACCTGATACTTACCTTGGAACTCGAAAGCAGTCTGGCAGATTGTGTCCTTCCAGTGAAAGCAGCTGAATTAACCCAGAACATAAGAGTATTTAACACGAAAAACCTTGCACGACAACAGCTATGAAGCGGTTCCGAACACAGGTCGAATAGAAACGACTTATTGTACGTATCACGACGACGACGCGGTCGTGTTGATGTACGGCTTGCACACATCGGGATCGTGGAACTGAGCAGGATCCTTGGTGAGGTATCCTCTGGCCACTCCCTCCAGATACGACCTTCCCCAATGATATCAGTATGCCACGAGCGTGGATTCAAAGGTAATGCAGGGCCTCACCATTGACGAGCAACAGCAGGCTCGGTCTTGAAGTTCCAGTACTATAGCCATGGTCAGTGACAAAGGATACTCACGACAGCCCGTGAAAGATACGCACAAACCAGCCACGCCCCTTTCCGTACTGGAGCTTCTGAGAGTCTGCCCATTTCAGCAGGAAGTCGTCCGTCGCGTTGAAACTAGTCATCAATCCCCATTCTACATGGTGTCGTCAATATATGAGCCACTCGTGAACTGAGCGAGAGCGTGCCTCCGAAGACAAGAGGGGTGTTGTTAACAAGCAGGTCTCGCTCAACACGGTCAAGATCTGGGATCGACGTGAGCATATACACAGCTCGGCGACATCACGGGGACCTACTGCAGTTGTGCGTCAAGTAAGCCTCAGGGTCTTCGGAGGTAGCCACGCCCTACAGAAGGTGTTATAATCTCACCAACGACTGCAGTCAAGAACGTACACCGTATCTAGATGGAGGTCAACTCGGTATGTAGTGACAGCGAGGGACAAAACATACCCATAGTACAAGTGGTTGTCATACAGCGCTGGTCCTATGGCGGCATCTGCAGGGTTCGCGGGGCTGTTCCACTGCCAGCTCATGTCCATGAAACTGTCATTCGGAATCAGCAGTGTCCCAGGCCATATCAAGGAAGAGAAAACACTCACGCAGTGGTCAAAGGCTGGCGGTTAGATCCCCACCAGGCGACGCCCAACAACTCGGTGACAACCGACGTCAGGTCACCAAGAATGTCGACTGATGCGCTGAGCGCCGCGGTGACAGCGACATCGGACGAGTTGCTTTGCGTCTGAATCTCGAGCGCAGAGAGGAAAGTGTCGGAGCTGCGTTCCGCGAAAGGTGAAAGACCGATGCCTAGGACAGCTTCGACGGCGCGGATGGTCAGGACAAAGTGCTTTTGGACTTGGTTGACACGATTAGCGGACTGGAAGATGGTGTGATGGAGATGAACATACAGTCGCCATAGCCTGGAGTCTTGCTTGAATCCATAATGGGCTCGTTTACGGCTTCGATGGCGACGACGTCGCTGAAGTCAGGGTCGAGATGAGTGAGGGCGGTCATGACGGCCGTCCAAGTGAGCGCACGGGCATAGTTATAGTCAGTCTGCAAACAGCGCCATCAATATCCAGACGCTCCGTGTTGGGATTGCTTTGTTCTCACGTAGAATGCAACCTGGTCGTCTGTCAAGCACTGTCCCGCAAAGGTCTGATATGCGGCTTGACCGCCTGGAGGTGCGTGATGGTCAAGGACGACAGCCATGCCAGCTTTCTTGAGATCACGAAGACCGCGTTTCTGAGGTGTGAGGTGAGAGCTGTCACAGAGGGATTCAGTTGCACTGCGTACCAGAGCCTTGAGACCGTTGCGAGGGAAGGTCTCGCCGCTGGAACGGTCAACCAGAGCTTCCACCAGCCAGTAGCCGAGCTGACGTGCTCCTCAGTAAAGCTCGACGACTGGGATAATGCTTGCTCTCACAGGAATGCGAACAGTGTTAATGCCAGCGTCTTGGAGGGCAGCGACGTCGGCAGCGGTGAACCATGAATCCCTTCGATCAAACGCAGTGAGAACGTGTAAACCGGAAGTCTCTAGAGTGGATATACCAGTGGGCTTGGAACAACTCATCCGCTGTGTCAGGATAGGCCTTGGTGAGGGCTCTGTACGTGAGGTTAGCGGGAATAGGGCGGAACAACATATCCGTCTTCACCTTTCCGACATGATACACTTTGTGCAGTCGTCGCACATCTCTCCCCCCATAGATGCCCATTCTGAACGAGAGTTAGCATGCAAGCAACAGGCATAATTGGTTCCCGACACCTTTTGGCAGCATCCATGGCTCGAGGACAAGCCTAGGAATACTGGCATCAGTAGATGACAAGCCTATGTCAAGCACAACGCACCATGAACCAATGTTTACACCATAGACTTTTTCTGGCAGGCTTTTTGCAAGAATAGAAGGAATGACTGTGAGTGAGAGTGTAAAGAATGACTTTAGGTTGAAAACCATGGTGGAAGAAGGAAGGAAAGGAAGTCTAGTTTTTCTCTCACGCGGACTTGCCTTCCTTTATACATCAAGGGCTGCCTATTACTGGTGACCGGGATGGAAGCCGTCGGTTCCTGTAGCATGCCTTGTACTATTAGATGCTTCAGTTTTCGCGCGCGACTTAGTCGCGGCGGGATGAATGATAGGCGTTTGGAAACTCGGGAGGCCTTCAAATTCGATATGGTCCATACTAAGGCACTTAGCAGGCACTCAGCGTCGACTGGAATAACCAGGAAACGACTCAGAACACTTGTGTGCCAGGGACCAGAGAAAGTGGGCGGAAGTTTGACTTTACATACACGGACGAAGAGAGAAAGTCTAGATTAGATTGTCATTAGATACCCGAACTGCGGGATCGCCGGATCGACTGCCTTGAGGCTCACGCTTTCGAAACTTGCATGATACATACTGCTATATGTCCCCTGACAAACAGTAAAGAAAACAAGAAAAGTGAGCTCAATTATCTGTGCCCAAAAGATGTATATGTGAATTACGCCGAAAGTCGCACACAAAATGTCAATAGAGTAGCATTCAAGAATATTGTCAAGACACGATGGGCAGATATGTGGTAAAATCCGAAACCAGAAAGTCGTAAATAGTAATCAGGTAGCATAGGTAGGAGGATAGCCCGCTAGTAAGAGTACTACCCATCACACTCTAGTGGCTCCTTCCGGGTGTCGTTGCATGTACAAAGAAGGTTCGTATATCAGATACATCATTCCATAGTAAACGCACAAGAACGTGACCACAATAAGAGCGCTGCTGAACATGATGGTGAAGGCGCCGCCAAGCGCTCCAACCTTGGCAGCCTTCGCCAGCGTCCCTATGGTCTCCGCATGGTGAGCCCGACGAAGAATGACGGTCCCCAGGACGGTGATAACAACACTGAATGGAACTGCAAGAACTAGCGTTCGCAGCAACATGAAATGGACGAGGTACCAAATCTCAGTATCGCCAATGAACCGCCAGTTACAGGTGAGGCACCCTTTCACGGTCCTGAAAACGATCCAGAAAGAGGGGATAAACACCGCGGCGCCTATGAGAGCGGTGATGAAGCAGGTGTGAGCGGTGTGAGCGGAGTCCTTGTGAATAATCAGGTGACCGATGAGGGTCCCAACGGGGAAGATGAAGATGAGCAGGAGGAGGTGGATGTTGATCCAAAGAGCTGCCCAAATCTCCGACAGGAAGAAGGGTGGATTGATGAAAGTCTTGACATTGGGGCTCCAGTACGTCGTCCTGTGCCGCCGCAGGCATGGGTTGCAAAATACGGCTGGAATGTCTTCGTCGATTCGCGGACCCGACCATTGAACATGGCTTGACGATTGAAAGCCGCCGCCAGAGTTGAAGTTGCTGGACGACTGAATCCCGCCAGAGCTAACATGGCTCATCGAAGAAATTTCGGATCCCATGATGTATGCCTGGTGAGTGGAAGGTGTGTTGTGGGTGTACAGTCTTGAGGCGCCGACAGTGAAGACTTATATACTGAACCAACAAGCTTTCCTCGAGTCGGCGCAGCAATCCCATGCTCAGCATCTCCCACGGCTGGTAGCCACGGCACAAGCTGTGCGCCGCGACGTTAAGGTGGAAGAGCTGTCTCATACTTAGATGCACGCAGGCTACAACGTTTATTAGTGGATTCATTCGAGGAGCAAGGAAGAAACGTGTACTATGAGAGTTTTGATTAGATTGAATGATTTAGATGCTACAAGCCGGAATGGGAAAGCAGATTAAATAGAAATACAGTAGTCGTGATGTTGCTGGCCGCAGGCAAGCGATTGGGGAAATTCAGCAGAGGTAGGGCTACTCGAAGTCAATAACTTGTATTTGAAATTTGGAAGGGCACACACCTCATGAACGTGAGAAGAAAGCGCGCACGCTCGTCCTCGCAGACTTTTTGGTGGGCAGCGCCGGCGCAGAGGGTAGCGCGACGACGACGTTTGAGTTGCAATGTGGGATGATGTTCAGCGGTGCTGGGCGTTTCTTGTCCTTGCATTCCTTCTTCGGCGCGGCCACAAGCGGCTCAAGCTCTTCATCACAGTATGGGCTGCTCTTCCCATTGCCGAATGCGCCCTGCTCGAGAGCGCGAGCCATATGCGGGTCGATTTTGCCGCCAGAAATGAACTGGTGGATGAGGAGTTCGTTCATGAGGCTGGGCAGGAGGCTATCGCCCGGGCGTGAAGGGGAAGCGGCAGACATGCTTGAAGCGCGGGCGCGGCGACGAGCATTGCGGGCACGAGAAATGCCAAATACAGGCAAGTTGCGAATGGGAGTTGCAGCATCGTCGCTGGTTATTTCCAGCTCCTGCGCCGACGACGGCGATAGCTTTTGAGGATCCTGATCATCGAGGCGAGCGTAGTCCGGAGCGCGCGAGTGAGAACGGTTATTCGCGGCGGCGGTGGGCGTCTTTGGCAAGCGGACAAAGACCGAGGTGTAACCCAATGCCGTGAGATCAAAATGATGCGCTGATGTCGGCGTGTATGCCGACTTGCCTGTGGCGGGCGTGGCGGGCGTTGGTGGTGCAGGCGATCCAGGCTGCACAGCAGCAGCCCACGACATAATGGAGGCAGTAAACGTTGCGGACATGATTATTATGCGTGTCTAATCTGCCATAAGAAGGAGACTCCAACCTGCTACCGATGAAGACTTACCGTAAATGAGAAGGAGAAGACAAAGTCCGAGGTGGGAAAAGACAGGAAAGGGAGGAGTCTAGCTCTGATTTCCTCCCTTTTCGAGTTCCTCTCTTTATACCCACCACAGGGAAGCCGCCTGACTTCACTACCGAATTCTGTGAATAGACGGAAATACGCACAAACGTTGTCCCCCATGATATTAGGCACCGAACCCTTGTTCATAGACCGCTATAAGCCTCTTGCAATTGTTCTCCTTGCCTAGTGATCATGTGGGCTCAACCATGGTTTCCATTTTCCGACACAATGAACGCGCCTGGAGAGTGCCTGCCGGATGGGTTAAAGGCCTTTTATATCCTGGTTGTTGTTCTTCCCCGGGGAACCTGGGATTCGGGTTGTTTTACGTTTCACTGCACCCTGCGCCAATCCCTAGATTGTACAGATTATTGTGTTTTTATCTCCAAATCTAGGATTCGCTGAATCTGTTGAGTGGGATGAACGGCGGGCTGTCCTGCTCTGCGTTCAATACTACTTGTGCCTCCGCCTGGTATTTCGCTTGAAGTGTTCGTGCTTCTTACAGTTTAAATTTTATGAGTTTTTTCGTTTGCTCACCCTGTATCTCATGACCGCACGAGTACTAAGTTTGCAGTTTTTGTGGCGTTGAGTACTACTCTAAGTACTTGTTTGTTTATTACAGAACCACGTTCAAATTCAGGCGCTGAGATTCTGATAGAAGTACCAATTTGAAATCAACGCCGTTACTCAAACACTATTCTCAGTAGAATATCAAAGCAGAGTAGATACTACTCACGGTGTAGGTGTCTTCACTGTATCGGCTTTATACAGTCTGCGAAGCTGTCAAGAAGACGTCCCAAATGGAAGAATACGTAGTCCCTAGAGGACTTCGCCAGCGCTGTTGGCAGCATTGTGTCGGCCAAAACTTGTTCCCAATTTTGAGCGAGGTGGATGCGGGAATTCTCAGTGCTTGCTTGGAGTGCATCCACGACGACTTGAGCATAGTAATCATAGCGAACATAACAGGAATCCATTTTGATGATGAACGGCGGTACACAATGTAAGCAAGGACTAATTAATGCGACGCGGCGCAGTCCTGTGAAATTTGACATATTTCTCAACCAAGATTGAGTCTCACTCATTTTTGGTAAGACTGGTACTGTGGGAAGTAACCTATGCCATTGTTACTTGGGTGCGCTTGTCTTTTCAGGTAGTGTGACTCTACGGTCAGCGGCACGGTCGGCGATCGCGACTTAGTTTGGCTCTTGATCACTTACGACGACCGTCCGCGGTGCAACTTGGCGGCGCTTCCTGACTCGCCGACACGACTGTACCAGCAGCCATCTCCGTTCAAGCACTACCTAGGGAAACCCCTTTTGCAGAACACTTCCGTATCACACTCTCATTTGGGGACCCTGAAACCGTACATCGAAGCGCTAGAATCCGACGTGGCCGCTTTGGATGCAGACATCATCAAGCTCAGGGCTGCCATTCGAGCGCTTGAACTTCTCCAGCGCGATGCTGCGTTTGCGCAATTGCATTTACACAAAGGTCTTCTCTGCCGCGTTCACGACCTCCCTACGGAAATTCTGTGTCAAATATTTCTCTATTGCCTCGGTAATACAGTAGACGGACGAGGTTCCTACGACTTAATACCGCAAAAGGACGCTCGTAAAGGGAGGAGCACCCCGTGGACTCTCACTGCTGTCTGCCATAGGTGGCGGGAGGTTGGACTGCACATGCCGCGTCTCTGGAGTGCGCCCAGTTTCGTGCTAGAAGGGGACGTCAACATCCGCTTCTTTCTAGACAAGGACCAGACACGCTGGAATTGCCTGACAACAGCACTCAGCAGAACCGCGAAGGAGCCGCTCATACTGGACATTGATTTGGATGGTCGATATTCATGGAACGACTTGTCGAACATTGAGGACTTGTTTCCAAGAGTTGACACGATGTATCTCACAGGTCACCTGGGACGGTTCATGCACAACAATGGCCAGAACTTGTTTCCGAAGCTGAGGAAAGCTGAGCTCACTGTAGTTTTCGATCAATTTGATCCCGACAGAGGACAACCTTGAATTGGAATACGGTGCTTTCAGTGTTTGCATCTCCGCCATTGCGCGAACTGGCTCTCGACATTCAAACCGAAACCGAGAGTAGCCTCTACCTGCGCGAGAATATCTCTCTAGATCCACAAGAACTCTCAATTTCACTCGAAGAGCTCACGACACTCGACCTACGCACCGGTAGCATGATGGCGATGGTCCCTCTCCTTTGTGCATGTACATCACTCTCCACGCTGTCCATTGATGGTGTGAACTGGTGTCAGGAGAGAGCACACGACGGCTCGATGATTATAATGCCCAACCTACAGAGGCTGTGCCTCTCCAACGCGACCGATTTCAGTGTTCTATCTTGCTTTCAGTGCCCTAGGCTCCTACATCTCACGATAAATGATAGGTTCGATGAATGTCTTTACCTTTCCCAGCGGATCCTGTCCAACTCGCATTGTATTCTCGAGACGCTCTGTCTTTGTGACGAGAATGAAGAAGAAAGCTCAGTCAAGGCAACAGCAAGTCATTCCATCCTTCCGCTGCTCAACCGCCTCAGAACCCTCGAGCTGTGTTCCGATTATGCACGTGTTATGGTCAACGCACTTCCCCTCCTCACACAACCAGGCTGCTTCCCCCTCCTATCCTCGTTGTCTGTGGACATCTATTGGGACCACCCTGTCAGCGTGCCCAGCGACGTCAAGGTGCTCCAGGATTTCTTCAACGCTTGCATATACAAATTGGACGGCAGTGTCCTCCCAAACGTGACAGTCCGCTTCCCGCGCCCCCAAGACCTGACAGGGTCAAATGAACTTGCGGAACAGCAAGCTGCCCTGCGTGCATGCTTGCAACGCTGGAAGGAAGATGGCGTCCATGTCACGGCTTCTTTGGGATGGAACCGTACGCATTTCTCAGCCTCATTGTAACGAATCACTGACTGCCTCTAGCTGGAGATGCAGGGTATGAGAATTTGATTTGCCGGGGTGATGCATGTACTTGTCGACATGCTATTCGCCTTGATGAATAGCGGTATGTATACCTGCGCCTGAAATGAAGATACAGTTGCTGTGCCCTTTCTCAAGCTTGTATAAATGTACTCGTTCTTTCAACTTTGTATACTGTCTGCCTCCTGTGCTAGTCAAACTGAGTCGCCTGCGTGAGTCCTTGACAAAGGCACAGTGTATGATACTTAGCGGGATATCTTTAATGAGCATGGGGCTAATCGAACCGTCGCGCATTGCGCTTTTGTACATGCAAAAAGTGGCCTTATGTAGTAAGTTAGCCCAGCGATATCGATCGGGCCGATGTACCCAAATATTGATGCGCGCTTGCAATTGTGTTTCTTGCCACCACCGAGCCACGACAAGCGCGAACGATGCGGACCGCTAGCAACATGGATGAGCCTGTGATTCCTATGTATGAGGGTACTGCCGCTCTTTATATTGCGCGTCGTTATTTGCTGATTTTGGTCTGCGGCTTAGCGTTGCCTCCTCTGTTGTACCAGCAACCTTCCCCGTTCCTGCAGTATCTCGGGGCACCCCTGCCACAGGACACTACCGGACTGGCGTCTAATATTGTGACCTTGAGGCCGTACATCCAATCGCTCGAGTCCGAAGTGGCTTCTTTGGACGCAGCCATCCAAAGACTTACACGACATTACGAGAAGGCGTCCGCCCACTTGCACTTGCACAAAGGCCTTCTCTGCCGAGCTCACGATCTTCCGACTGAAATCCTGTGTCAAATATTCCTCTATTGCCTCGAAAATACCCGGGACGGTCGAGGCTCCTACGACTTATTGCCGCAAAAACACGACCGTAATGGGCGAAGCGCCCCGTGGGATCTCACTGCTGTCTGCCATCGGTGGCGGGAGGTTGGATTGTCTATGCCACGCCTCTGGAGTGCGCCCTCTTTTGTGCTGGACCAGAGAATCCATTTCAATCGAAATGAGGACCAGACTCGGTGGAATTGCTTGACAACAGCACTTAGCAGAACTAGGGAGGAGCCGCTCACACTGGACATTGATTTAGATGGTCGAAATTATCCATCGAAACGTCTGTCGGACCTCAAGGACGTCTTTCCAAGCGTCGGGACGATGTATCTCACTGGTCATCCGGGATGGTTCAGGCGCCATGCCAGTGACCAGAACATATTTCCGAAGCTATGGAAAGTCGGTTTTACTGTGGTTTATGGTGAGGATGATTTCGACTGGCTCCCTGATGGGGTGCAAACCCTGGATTGGAACACGGTGCTTTCAATTGTTGGACCATCTCCGCCTTTGCGCGAACTGACCCTTGACATCAACACCGATAGGGGTGTCTCCCCAGCAGAGGAGGATATTTCGCTAAATCTATCCGAAATCCCATTTTCGCTCGGAGAGCTCACGACACTCAACCTCCGCACCACTAGCACGGTGGCGATAGTCCCTCTCCTTCGTGCATGCACATCACTCTCCACACTGTCCATTGATGGTATGTACGGCGATGAGAGCGATTACGACGGCCCGATGATTACAATGCCCAACCTGCAGACGCTGCGTCTATCCAATCTCGAACCCACCATCCCGGAATACTTTCAATGTCCTAGGCTCTTACACCTCGCAATAGATCGGGGGGTTTCCTGGTCCCTTGACATTTTTGAACGGATACTGTCCAACTCGCATTGCGTTCTCGAGACCCTCCGTCTTCATATCGCGTGCGATGTCATCGACGCGGGTTACACCGAAGAGCCCCGTGAATCCACCTTCTCGCTGTGCAAAAATCTCAAAGTCTTGACGCTGTATTTCGATTATCCGTGTAAGGTGGAAAATCTGGAGGATATCTTGAATGCCTGCGTATACAAGTCGGACGGCAGTGTGCTTCCAATCCTGACGGTCCGCTTCCTCAGCGACACATGTACAAACCTAAATGCGGAAGAAAATGCGGGGCGTCAGGCTCTCTTGCATGCAAGCGTGCAGCGGTGGAGGGAATATGGCGTTCACGTCACGACTTCTTAAGGACACAGCTGTACGCGTTTCTTACCCTCACTCTTTTGAAAAATTCTCACCGACTCCCAGGAACAATGTAGGAAGATCCAAGGTCGAGTGTGCTTGAGTAGATCAGGCTTTGCAGAAACGAATGGCTTTTGTATAGCTTGTATAGCTTCGAAATCGGCATCCTCTGTGTTGCTTCGTTGGAGTATACATGTGTCCGCGGAATGCCCCAGTTGGAATAAGTCGCTTGCTGCAATCAATGAAGAGTGGATGGGTTCAGACAGAAACCTCCCTGACAGGCTCGACACATTTATGTCGCAGCGCACGGGTGACTATTGCCCTGTGGGCAGGAAAATTGCAAGGAAATATGTGGTATGCACATAATTTGTTAGTTGTTCTCCGTACATGATATTAGTATTTTCGTATCTTTTTCCGTCCGTTCGAATTTCCTGACCAACAGATCTGACTGGAAGCAGTAGTATGTGACATGACAGCTAGCATAGCAAGCAGTTGATGCAGCAGTTCACAGACCCCGAAGAAATGCAATAACGTCCCTTGCCACCCCCTCCGCAACTCTGCCCTCCCGCTCCCCGTCATCAGCATCCTCCGAGTCCTCTTTCCCCTTCGCGATGATATCGTAAAATGCGGCGAGCTCCTCGGCATTGTCTACAAGCCCATCAAGCATCTTCTGCCGTGACCTTCTTGCCCCTCCCTGCGCGTTCTCCAACCCACTCAGGATGGCATCCGTATTCTCCTCCGACCCCTGCATGAGCAGCCCAAACAACACTGCAAGGTGGCCCAGCAAGAACGACGCCTCACTTTCGTTGAGCATAGCCTTCCCGTTCCTCTCTGGTCTGACGCCCAGGTCTACCTGCTGGTGCAGGTAGACCTTGACCAACACATTGAGCGCGCTCGTTGGTTCCGCACAGACGCACCGCCCACGACAGTCTTCGCAGGACACGTCGAGGAGGATATCCCTGAGCGCGTCCTTGGCGTCGGCATCCTCTTGCACAAGATTCGTCAGAAGCCCCAATTGCAGGCAAAGTCTGTCGAGAAGACGTGCCGCGCCGGACCCCGCATCTTCCTCTGTCGAAAGTTCGCTCTCCATCTTCAGCTGGGTCTTGCGCTTTGACGGACTAGGTGGTGAGGGCGTCCCAGCCCCATCGTCTTCCGTCGACACATCCTCCACCTTCACGTTCTTCCTCGCCTTGGCTTTTCCGTTTCCATTAACCAGGGACCTGACATTCCCATTCACCCTTGACTTTCCTTTACCACTTCTCTTTCGATCCACCTTGCCCACCATCTGCATCATCCATAACATCCCCGCCTCATGCGCCAGCACACCCTGACACCACTCCAAGTCACGATGGGTCAGGCTCACCAAGACACGCAGCACCATGTCCAAACAGCTCTGCGCGCCCTCGTCCTTCTCCTGCCGTTCACACCGCATCGCACACTGCAGCAGCCCATCGAGCAACCACTCGTCTCTAGCCTCTTCCAAGCTTTCTCGGGCACCCTCAGTCCCTGCAGTCCACTGCCCAAGAAGAGACGTATCCAGCAGTCGGAGAAGGTTCAGTGTCGTTTGGACGTCAGACGAGGGCAGGTACGTCTGTAAGGCGGACAGCAGATTCGGGATGTCGTCTGTGTAGAGCAATTCTTGTGGCAGAGAACAGAGTGTACCCGTCAACAAGGTTGCGGTGCTAACAGC
This sequence comes from Cylindrobasidium torrendii FP15055 ss-10, assembly GCA_000934385.1. Lineage (NCBI taxonomy): Eukaryota > Fungi > Basidiomycota > Agaricomycetes > Agaricales > Physalacriaceae > Cylindrobasidium > Cylindrobasidium torrendii. The sequence goes on from KN880703.1 coordinate 19,077, forward strand.
CAAGGTGTCCATGCATTTCAACACGGTAGACCGTATGGATTTGAGCTGTAGAACATGAGCAACAGCCAATAAGTCAAATGAACAACGCACGATGACTTGGTCATTCTTCTTGAGACCTTTTTTGCGAAGTGTAGCGTCCGATGTTGTCGCCAGCAAGGGGTCCGTCGTAGGTGACATAGATTGTAGGATAGTAAACAGGGTATGTGCGAGCTGAGATGGCGCCGACTGGCTAGTTGAAGGCTGGCTGGTCCGCCGCGCAATATCGCCAAGCGAAGAAGAATCCGGGGAGACTGTGCAGCAGAAAAATGCAAAGACAACCTCGAGGAGGATGTCCTTTCCATTGCCAATGCAGCACTCGACAAATGCATCGTACGTCTGACTGATGAAATCCGCGGCCTTTGCCCGTCTGAAGAACTCGGCATCGCACAGCTGCTTAGATATCTCTAGTGCACTGCCAGAAAGTAAGAAATAATGTTGGAGGACGACTGTAGCACGCACCTAGTTCGTCGTAGTCCAACACCAGCATCTGCATTGATGCCCTCGAGCAAGTACCCCACCTCGTCCATGAACCGACGCGTTTCTCCTTTGTGTCGTAGTTCAGCCATGCTCTTCAATGGATTCATCGGTGGCCGAGTAGGTTTAACCTTTGCAGCGCGCCTCGGAGGCGAACCAGTTGAGGACTCATCATTCGACCCTTCTGAGCGCGTTGGCGACGACACCTGGTACGGGTCGTCTTCGGACATATCGATCCCCCATCTCTGTCGCAACGAGGTATACGATTCCGGCTGTTCCCCATCTGCAGAGAGGCTCTCCACGGGCAACTCGACAAGGAAAGAACGCGTCTTGCCAGCGTACGTCCGTTTCGTCGTGGTCCCGGTCAGCGACGGCCGTTTGTTGAGGGCAGTCTGAGATGCGGTCCGGGATAAAGCTGGGCGCGGCGGGGTGGGTGTGAGGACGGCCGGCAGGGTCGACGTCCTGCGTGTCGGCGTGCTTGGTCCTGGTGTGTTCTCTATCGATGTATCCGTCTTGGATCGTCCTAACATGCGCTTGGTAATTTTCCCAGGCGATGGAGCTGGAGCAACGGGGTCCGGGATGTCGTCCAGGAGCTGGGAGACGTCGTGTGGAGTTGTGCTGGGCCCGCTTGTTGATGTCGACCGGGGCTTTTTATGAGTCTCGTCGTCGTCGTTGGGGCCGCCATCGGGCGACTTTCGCTTGAGAGAGGGCCGGCTTTTGGGTTTGCCATACGTTCGCACCGGCGCCATCTGCAGAGTCTGTTGCTCGTGGTTCCCAGGCAGGGGAGAATGGGTCACGTGGAAAAAGCGCGATCGCATCTCTAACTCTAAAGCCGCCCTGCATTGCTCTTTACAATTTGGAATTGAAGCTGAAAGGCCAGGAATAATTGAACGCTATAAACTCATTATTGAGGATTGTTCAAAGTGCCGCAAATAACAGATGTAGATATTCGTAGCTCAATGTTCTAACTTGGATGCAAGTCGTGGGGGTTGTGTTGAAGTCTGTGTGTAACATTGTCGACTGACGCTATCCAAACCAATTGAACTTCTACTTCGTGAGTAGCCATGATGTATGCAGGGGATGGTGGTGCAGCGTTCAATGGCAAGAACTGCAGTGGCATCTCCATGTTGAACGTTGAAGTGGCAAGGCATCAAAGTGCTTGAAAGCTGGGCTCAAATTTGCTGACAGCTCGCAAGCGGACGACTCAGGCTGGATGAAGGAGGAAAAATTGATTATGACCCACTTCAGGGAGAGATTTGGGACCGTGGTAGTCGAGGTGAAGGGCAAGAAGGGTGATGTTGCTCATTTCAATGGAATCATGGTCGCACCAAAAGAAAGGGAAGGACCAAAGTCCCTTCTACAGGGCCAATAGTGATTTCTGCACTGTTCGAGTCACAAGCCTCTTGCGTGATAAGAATGTCTCAGTGCCGAGGCTGGCTGGCGATAGCCTGTAAGTCCATCGCTCGAATCCCACGGCGGAAAGGATTGCAAAAGGGAGTCGTGGGTACTAGTAATACAAAGAGATGAAGGTGAAGATGTAGAGAGAAAGAAAGAAGGATTTCCGCATAGGTGGTCACCCCAAGCACTGAGCGTCTGTCACCCTACTTAGAGTACTCGCCGGGGCTCGTCGCTGCCGCTGCGAATTCCTGGTTGTCGAGCACAACAATCTCTGGGCGAGTCACCCTGCGCTTTGGCAGCGGCTTGATCAGGCGCGGCGACGGGGTGTAGCAGGTGATGATTTCGGAAGACTCGTCAGTATCAGTATCCGAGCAGTCGTCCTCCTCGTCTGACGAGTCCGAAGACGACAATGCGCCCATCTCAAAATCTGCCGCCGCCGTCGTCGTCTCCCCCGGCTTCCGCTGCTCAAATACACCCAGGCCAAGGTTCTGCGCGTAGCTGTCAGCGGCGTCCACCACAAACATACTGTTGCGCACCATCTCAATGTACTGCTCTGCACCCTCAGAAATATTCTCAATATCCAGTGTGGAGGGGTCTGCGTCGCTCAACATGGCATTCGAGGCTTCCATCTGCGGGAGAAAGCTCTGGACGCGGGCAAGTACTGCAGTGGCTGTTGAGTAGGCGCTCACGAACATAGACGCGATGCTCACGTTCAGACGGCGGGTCCATCGCGTACGTCTTGCGCTCTCCTAGGGTAGGCAACATGTCCACGTCCGCTGCTTTCGGCTGTGTGCTCAATTTGTGCATAAACGCCTCTGTTACGAAGTGGTAAGTACACGATTGTGGGACACATTTTTGGACAGTAACGCACCAAGACGCCGATGCCTGGCCTCTTCGTCTTCGATTTCCAGTGTCTCCATGTTGCCTAGTCGGGGTGGCGGTTTCTCGTCGCTCGCGGCACTCATGGTCAGAAGCAACCAACGGATCACTGGAAATATTCGCATAATCTTATCGCCTCGTGGCATCTGCTGACATCGGGCCGATCACCGGTCGAACAGATTGAACAATGATTCTGAACACAGTACCCTGACAGTACCGTCGCGCAAATATTCTTGACATACATTCGGCACAACTTCTGAATGAAACTCAGTATTTGCTGCTATATCGAAGGGTCTACAGTAGAGCAGCCGCGGGTTCCGTTGGATATGTAAGTAGCTTTGAGCCTTCGTATGCTCCTGTATTCACCCAACCAAAGATTATCAGATTTGTATCAAATTAGCAGCTCGCTAGGATCATCACCACCTAGATTTTTTCATCAGTCGCGATAGGCAGAGTGGTTCAAAGAAAATGCCTACATCTCTGGGAAGCTTTCACGCAAATGCCTTCTGCTTTCCAACGACGCATGCGTGCAAGTAGCTTGGAATCCTGTCGCAGAGAGGAAATACCTAGCCCGTTCCCATATCCATCCAACATCTGGAAAGGAGGGTACATAACGTTTACCTCCAAGCTCGATAAGACGCCTCCTCCCGCCTTGTAGACGCATGCTTCAAAGAAACGCTCGAGGGCATCCTCCGCGGTCTCCTTTGGCCGCGACCATATGTTTCTACCTAGCGTACAACCCCCATATAAATCTTCCATGCTCCCTCGGATGTGCACGATCAGGGAAGAGAGGAGAGGGAACCCGTTAGGCTGCATGAGCAAAGGAAGTGTCCTGACCGTCAACTTTTCACCTGCCAATCGCAGTGTCAAGGATCTGAGGCGGGAAAGCAACGGTAACATATCCCGCCAAGTTGTTTCTTGAGGAGAGTCCAAGGGCAGGTACGATTCACCGACCTGGACATCGAGTGTCTGGAGAGCACATTGCGAGCGGGACAAGATTTCTTGGAGAACAATAGGTTCTAAAGGAGGATAGCTTGCTGCTGTGAGATGCTCGAGTTGTGGGCATTGGAAGCTGGATAGGATAGAGGGAGTGCGTATATTGGATAGGTTTAACGACTGCAAGGTTGGCAGCACGATTATTGGTTTGACGCGCGGTGCTGTACGCGTGACATAGTCCAGATCAATGTCACGAATGGAGAGCGTGGTGAGGGCAGGACATGCACAAAGGAGAGGGACCATTGCCCCCAGACTTCCTCCTCCAAGGGTCACTGTGGTGAGTGCCGTCAAGGAAAATGAAAGTGCTGATGGGTTGAGGACGATATTACTGCTCGAAAAGATACGATCCCCGAGATTGTGGATGAGAGTCAGCTCGTGTGGAGGCGCGGAGGCGCGGATAATTGAAAGCATCGCATTCCAATTCAATAACATTGCTTGACCATAGGGTGTACGCTCGAAGTCAATCCGACCAAACTTTGCAGTGAGACCGAGTCTTTGTAGCTTTGGAAACCAGTTGTCGGACGAGTCGGCGTGATTAAAGCGTGCCGGGAGGCCAGTGAGATACAACGTCTCAACTCGTGGGAAGATGTCCGCGATGCTACACAACGTGTTGCCTGTCTCCTGGCTGTCCAGGTCAATGTCCAGCGTGAGCGGCTCTTCCCCAGCCCTGGTGAGTGCCGTGGAGAAGCAGTTGCATCCCGAATGACAGGCATTGAAGAACATCTTGTCTTCGTTGTCGAACACGAAGCTGGGCGCATTCCAAAGGCCAGGCAGATGCGTACCAACGTCCCGCCATCTACGGCAGACGGCAATGAGATCCCACGGGGCTCTACGTCCATCACGGGCGCGCTTTATGGAAAGCAAGTCGTAGGAGCCTCCATTGGTGGGGTTATCGAGGCAATACAGGAATACTCGACGCAGGATGCTAGTTGGGAGATCGTGAGCGCGGGAGAGAAGGCTTTTGTGCAAGCGCAAATGCGCGGACGCAGCTTCGCGCTGGCTTTCGAGTACTTCAAGGGAAGCCCTTAGCTTGAGGATCTCCTCATCCAAGGCGATGAGGTCGGAATCTAGCGCTTTAATGTACGGCTTGAGGTTGCCCACAATATCGGCTGATATGGACACGGTCCGCAAAGGGGGTGTCCCTAGGTACTGCTTGAATGGAGATGGCTGCTGATACAGTCGTGTCGGCTCAGGAAGGGCCAAATTGCACCGGGGACAGAGTGTTGCTGCAAATTAGGATGAGAACAGCAGATCGAGAGACATCGCCATCTCTTACTCTCATTCAAAGATTTCCTGGACATTTTTGTTGTGCGTGCTATAAGTTTTTCAAGTCACCTTCGTCGTCGTAAGTGACCAAGTTGAAGTGATGCCTCAAAGCAGTCATGATCGCCGACGGTGCCGCTGACCCGTGCCACACTACCACCACTGCATACCAGTCTACCGCTACCACCAAAATATATTATTTGTGGAAAATAAATCCTATAGTTGTCTAGATGTTGCAATTCGGTTTGGTGTACGCCTCTTGAGGATCATTCAATAAATGATACAGTTCTATCTCTCTACCGTATGACATCTGCAATACACAAATTTGCAACGCTATCGAACTAAGTACTCAAAGCCGTCTGCCGCAGCTGAGAGAATCAGTCAGAATGGTGACATATAATCCCATAAACCAAGGAAAGTACTCACTTGTACATCTCTGAGCAACCACGACGTGGACACCGCTCGCCTTCCAATGACGCGCGCGTGCAAGTAAGTTGGAGTCCTTCCGACGCAAAAGCGCGCTTTGCTCGTCTATGCGCCCGTCCGTTGGGCGAAGGAAGGTGACATTCAAGCTTTGCAAGACACCCCCGTCTGGTTTATAGACGCACGCGTCAAGGAACTGCTCGAGGGCCGTCTCGACACTGGGCTCTTGAATTTCCAAAGCCTCTGAAGTTCGACCACTTTCACCTATGATCACATTGTCCAAGCTCTCTTTGATACGCACAGTCAGAGAGCAGAGCAGAGGGAGCGCGGTGGGTTGTGTGAGAGGTTGAAGTGTCCATGCCATATGAGATGTATTTTCATAATGCAATGCGAGGGTCTTAAGGTGGCAGAGCATGGGTAAGACGTCCCGCCAGATTGCCTGGTCCTGAGGGGACAGTGTAAATTTCCAATTGCGACTGGTCTGAACCAGTATGTCGAGTGTCTGGAGGGGACACTGCGAGCGAGACAAGATCTTTTGGAGAGCAGCGGGCGATAGGGGAGTATAGCCACTGGTTGCTGCGAGGTGCCTAAGTTGAGGGCATTGGAAGCTGGATAGGACGTTGGTACTAAGGTGTATACTCCAATCGGATATGTTGAGGGATTGCAGGGTTGGCAGTGCGATGACTGAGTCATTGGGTGACCATTCGAAGTCGTCCACAAAAATGTCATAAATGGAGAGTGTGGATAGTGATGGACATGCACAAAGAAAAGGGACCATCGCCTCCAGACTACCTCCTCTGAGGGTGACAATGGTGAGCTTTTCCAAAGAAAATGAAACTGCCGAAGGGTCGAGAAAAATGAATTCGCTTGATAATCCAATGTCTTCGATCTCGATTGTGAGTGCCAGCTCGTGCGGAGGTGCGGAGAAGGCAATCAGCGACAACATCATATTCCAATCCAACGTTGCCTCGCTGGCAGGGTCGTAGGGTGCGCGTTCGATATCCAAAGCGTTGAATCTCGCAGTCAGACCAAGTTTTCGTAGCTTCGGAAATACGTTGCGGGGCAAGTCGCGGTCGTGAGTGAATCGTGCCGGGAGGCCGGTGAGATACAACGTTTCAACTCGACGGAAGGTATCATCCCCGACGCTCGAAAGCCATTTGAAAGGCTCCTGGCTATCCATGTCTATGTCAAGTGTGAACGGCTCTTCACCTGCTCTAACGAGTGCTGTTCTCAAGCAGTCCTGCCCGGACCGCCATTGATAGTCACCATTGTCAAAGTGTATCTTTCCTTCAGAGTCGCCCACCACGAAACTAGGAGCACTCCAGAGGCGCGGCATACTCAATCCAACATCCCGCCACCTTCGGCAAACGGCAGTTAGATCCCACGGTGCTCTTCGCCCATCATGAGCGCGCTTCTTTGAAAACAAGTCATAGGAACCTTCATAGTCGGAGTTAGGAAGACAATAGAGGAATATTTGGCACAGAATCTCGGTTGGGAGGTCGTGGAAGCGGCAGACAAGGCCTTTGTGCAGATGCAGGTAATGGGACGCCGTATCACGCTGAATTTCGAGTTCTTGAAGGGCAGCCTTCAGCTTGGTGATGTCTGCATCCAAAGTGGCTACGTCGGACTGTAGCGCTTCGATGTACGGCTTCAGATTCGACAATGCGGAGATTGATACGGACAGGTTTTGCAAGATAGGCGTCCCCAGGTACTGCTCAAATGGAGATGGCTGCTGGTACAGTCGTGTCGGCTCTGGAAGGGTTAACTTGCACCGCGGACAGAGTATTGCTGCAAATTAGGATGAGAAATGGGAGATTCAAAGACATTGGCCGGTCTTACTCTCAGTCGGAGATGTTTTGGACATATTTGCTGTGGGTGCTTGATGTTTCTCAAAACACCCTCGTCGTTGTAAGTGGCTAAGCCAGGCTGAGGACTCCTTCAATCGGAGCCTGATCAAGTCTGCCGTGATTGCCGATGAGTGGCACTACAGTAGACTGTCAGATGGTTAAGTACTTGGTACACGAGACTTCGTGTGAGTTACTTCCAAATAGATAGTGAGTCTTTTGACTGGCTTATGTGCCGCTCAAGCTCAAGACTAGAGGTTCTGTGGCGCTCATAGCGCCCGGGCAGTCTGAAGATATACATATTCAAGTATGCAAAGATCAACAGCAGTGCTTCGAATAATAGCCAAATGGGATTATTTCTGACATTGTACTTTACTTCAACGATCTCTAAGTACTAGTAGTGCACGCATTCAAACTAGGGTCTCGTAACCACCTTCTGCAGCTAGAGTATGAATTAGAGCCGCGAGAATCGATAGGAATTGTAAAGATACGTACATTTACATCGTTGAGAAGCTATGACCTGAACACCTTCTGCCTTCCAACGACGCATCTGTGCAAGCAGCTGGAATTCCTGCTGGTGCACAGGCATGCCCGCGTCGGTATGTGGGTACGAAGCGTGTAGGAAGCAGACATCCAAACTCGGTAACACGCCTCCATCCGCTTTATGGACACACGCATCTAAGAAATGCACGAGTGCAGCCTCTGCGGGCTGGTATCTCTCCGAATTCTCCATGCTCTGCGCGATTTCGTCAAAGAGCACATCGTCCAGGCTATCTCCGATGCGCACGACCAGGGAGGAGAGGACGGGGAACGCATTTGGTTGTGTGAATAGGAGAAGTGTGCTAGCAACGACGCCTGCGTGCCCCAGCCGCAATGTCAAGGTGTTGAGTTGGGAAAGTAGCGGTAAGATGTCACGCCAGATCGCCTCGCTGTCTGGTAGTGGGGCCCTTCTGAACTCCATGTCGAGGGTCTGGAGGGCGCAATGCGAGCGGGACAGAATCCCGCGAAGAATGACGGGCGACAAAGGGCGATGACCAGTTGCTGTGAGTTGCCGGAGTTGCGGGCATTTCAAGAGCGACGGGACGGAAGTAGTAAACACATTGGAGAGCGTCAGTGATTGTAGGCTGGGCAGCGCGACGGTTATTCCACCGGACGGTGCCATAACTATCCGGGAGTCCATATAGGCGGACCTGATGGTCAGCGTGGAGAGTGATGGACATGTACGAAGAAGAGGGACCATCGCTATCAGGCTGCCGGTGCTGAGTGTGAGTGTCGTGAGCTCCTCGAGCGTAAATGGGAGTTCAGATGGATTCAGAGAGATATTCTCGATCGATAAAATAACATCTTCGATGTTGAGTGCGAGAGTAAGCTCGTGCAATGGCGCCGATGATTCGATAATCGAAAGCACACTGTTCCAGTCCAATAATGCGTCGTCGGGGTGCAGTCGCTCGAATTCTGCATGATCAAACTTTACACTGAGACCAAGTTTTCGTAGCCTCGGAAATCGGTGGCCTCCCGCGTTGTGCATCACCCGTACCGGAAGGCCAGAGAGATACAATGTCTCGACTCTTGGGAAGACGTTCTCGAGACCTGATAGCCAGTGGTATGTATGCTGGCCATTCAGGTTGATATCCAGAGTAATCAGTTCATTCCTAGCTCTGGTGAGTGCTGTTGTCAAGCAGTTCCACTCTTCTTGAGGCCAGTCCGAATGGAACTGTATCTCTTCTTCCCCGGTTATGTCAAACGTAGGGGCACACCAGAGGCGCGGCATATCTAATCCAACCTGGCGCCAGCTACGGCAGACAGCAGTAAGATCCCATGGGGAGGTACGTCCATCACAAGCGCGATTTCGGGTGAATAGATCGTATGAGCCTGCATTGTCTGGGCTATCGAGGCAGTAAAAGAAAATTTCACAGAGGATTTCTGTTGGGAGATCGTAGACGCGGCTGGAAGGGCCATGGCTTGGGTGGGAATGACTGGACGCCATATCGCGCTGGTGTCTGGGTGCTTGACGTGATACTGTGAGTACGGCCCAGTAGTCCCGAAATGAGAGCCGTGTACCTTTGGACTCGCCTCCAGATCTGTGTTGTGGTTGGTACAGTCGTGTCTGCTCTGTATCGTGCTTGGAGTTCGCCGCAAGTGACCAACAATCGTGATCGCCAAGTTCCCACAGTGCCGCTGACATGCGCCTGATCCGATAATTGATTGATTGTACTTTATTCACACTGAACGTGAACGCGTGAACAGGCATGATAATCAAAGCTAGTATTGTCGTAAAAATACATTGTGTAGACAAAGTAAACGCATCCCAAAAATCATCAGAGTATGTAGCGGAATCCCCTCTGCTCCTCCGACACAGCCCCGCCCAGCTCTTCCTCCTCTTGCTGCTCCAGCTTCTTGTTCTGCCTCTGCAGTTCGACGCGGAACGCATAACACATCACCAACGACAAGCCTGTCGTCGCAATACATATGCCGTATGAGTAGCGGTACGTTGGGCCCCAGCCCGATGACCAGATGTACGAACCCGCGACATTCCCGAGCTGTGAGAATGCGTTGGTTAGAGCGAGGGCGACGGCGCGTTTTTCTGCTGGTCGAGGGAAGGAGTTGGATATCCAAGCGTAGAAGACGATGAAGCCGGAGTACATGGACGCCATGAGGAACAGCGAGACATAACGTGCTGCGGTGTTCATGGTCGAGACAGCGATGATGAAGCCAACGAGTCCGACGCAGTATGCGGCTGCGATGTGGAAGAATCGGTCTTTGGTTTTGTCGGAATGACTAGGGTTAAGTTAGTGAAGAAGCCCAACTTGGGTGGAGGACATACCGAGCGAGCAAGAAACAGACGATGGTGGAGAAGACCCATGGAGGTGCACAAAGCAACAGTGTCTCCGTAGGTCCATATCCAAGCGTTGCAGTGAGGGTAGGGAAGAAAGCATTGAATGAAAGCGCAATGACAATTGATGTCAGTGACATCGCCATCCACCACACACGCCAGTCGAGGAATGCCATCTTCAGGCCCTCCCAGGAGCTGGTCTTGGTCTCCTTGGTCTGAGCATCGGCAACACCGACGTCTTCCTCCATACGCAGGATAGCAAGCGCTTTCTCGTCATCCGAAAGCCATCGGGTCGTTTCAGGGAAGTCCGGGAGAACGAAGATGGCGATAACGGCGACGGACATGGTGAGTGCGCCCTCGATGTAGAAGAGCCAGCGCCATGCACGGTGTCCAAGCTTCCCTTCCATGTTACTGAGAATCCCAGACGCGATGAGCGTGCCGAACGCATTGCTGATAATGTTTCCGCAGAAGAGAAGGGCATTTCGAAGTCCGAGTTCCTCCCGTTTGTACCACTGCAAAAGGGATGAGCAAGGAAAGAAGGCCGAGGTTTGACAGAAGCGCACGCACCTTGGATAACAAGAATAGAGACCCGGGGAGGAAGGCAGCCTCGACGAACCCAAGGAAGAAGCGCGTCATAAGTGCACCGACAAAGTTTGTCGTGATGCCCGTCAAGCACGATATCATGCCCCAAATAATCATACAGCAGGGGATGTAGATGGATGGACGACCGATCTTGTTCAAAAGCATGTTACTCGGAATCTGCATGAGGATGTACCTTTGACATCGGTCAGAATGTGTCGAGGACGTAGGCAGAAAAGCACACACCCGACGTAGAGAATCGAGAGGATGGTAGGAAACTGCTCCTTCTCAAGCTTCAGGTCAGTCTCGAATCCCTTCAGACGCGCAGCACTGTCGGAGCGGTCAGTCGACCGACGGTATGTGCCAGGTCGTAGCACTCACGCGGCATTGTTGCGGTCAATCTAGAGTGGGTCAGATCGGTCTCGAGCCCAGAAAGAAGAGACGCACATAGTTGAGGATGTAAATGACGAGCAGAATACTCATCCGCGCGTCGACCTTCCACAGCAGACGTCTCTCCAGCTTCTTGCGCGCCTCCAACCCGCCGAATTGCGCATTGACGTCGACCTGGTTATTGTTGGGCGAGTACTCATTGCGCTTCTCTGAGACGTTCTTGTCCTGCTCATTCGCGGTCGACATGATGGGAGCTGTCTTGGGAGGACCGGAGAGAGGAAAAAGGGAGCGTCCAGTCTTTTATAGGGAAAAAGTTCCGTTTATCGAGACGCAAAGGTTTTGCCATGGAACCGGGGTTGCGGGGATATGTTGGGGGCGCCATATGGTACCAGTGAGGGGCCCGGTGGGGTGACGCGGGGGGAAAGCCAGACCACCCGGAGGTCGTCCTCGAACTGGCACTAGCTTGCATCGATAATGTCGAGAGTGACGCCAACCACGAGAGTTGAGAGCGAATGTATGTATCATACCCACGGTGGAGTCCGTGAAAACTGGGTGGATTTCAGGAGATGCTGCTATATTTGGATCTTCCGTTCCTGTCTGTAATGCGAACGAGGATATCCCGCGACAAGATGAAGGTTGGCATTTCACTTCAAAGTTGGAATTGATTGTTCAATGCTGGACAGAGTGGCTGCCAGTAGGCGCGCCTCATTAGATTTCCAGCTCAATGCAGCCGGAGCTATCCCGGACGTTTTACATAGGCTGAACGACAACGAGAGCTGACAAAATCGAGGAGGAGGGCAGGCTCCAAACCAGCCGTCTTGAAGAGAGTTAAAGATACATCAAGCGCCACATTGGGATCACGGACCGCAAAGACACCGAACAACAAGAGAACTCTCTTCAAGACGGCTGGCGTAATTTGACCGGCACTTCCGGCAATTCCGCTTTGGGCAGTCGCCTTT
>KN880704.1:0-13762 GCA_000934385.1 Cylindrobasidium torrendii FP15055 ss-10
AAAACTAATTTCGTCCCGAATCGACCGCCTTCCCGACTAAACTTCAGCGATGTGTTTCACAAATATCTACGCGCCAAAGCCAAAGCGCTATGCAGACCTCCTAGCGATGCAAAAGATAATCAATTGGGTTGAACTGGTGCGTCCTCTCTCATATAGGGCGCTGGCCAACGCTTAGACTGAAGCCTTCCTATCCAGGCCACCGGAGAGAACTTCCCATCCCCAGTGTTGCCCAACAACCTACTCCCTCCCAGTCACAACCAGCCCACCGTGTGGGCATCCGAGAACACAGATGGTCCAACCACCAGCGGCATCCAGGAGGACGCTTGGTGGCTTTCACCTGCCACATTGCACCATGGCATCGACATCTTTGACAGCACCCAACCCGATGGTCTGCTGTTTACACAGACCGAAGAAGGTCTCGGCCAGCCTCTTGGAGGCCAACCACACACGGACCCGCGCCAACCATCCCCCACCTATGCCCAGATGCCTCTCCAGTCTGGCGCTTCCGCGCGCCAACTTGCCTATTTCTGGGAGACGGTTGGACGTACTTTGCAGCCTGTATCGCTCTCGGATATGCATTTTCTCGGGGATGAGAGCGACAACGAGCTCAACATTCCAGCATTCCCTGGTAGTGCGCTTGCATCCGGGGGGTACACCTCTACGACAGTCTCGCCCTCCGAGTCAGCTCTGACCTCGGAGGATCCTCGCGCACGTACCCTCCGCGCTCTGCGTGACCTCGACCTCAACGCGCTCACCGACCACGAAGCAGAACGGCTCGCTGTCAAGCTTGGCAAGCGTCGCCGCCAAGGTGAAGGAGACAGTGATGAACGACCCGCAAAGGTCCAGCGTCTCTCTCTTCCCTTCGGACGCTCTGACGGGCAGCTGCTGAATGTACCGATGCCCACCGATGAGAATGGGACGATACCTGGTAGCAGGAAACGCGATGACATGGACATGGATGTGGACATGGATGTGAACGAGGAGGAAGACGAGGATGAGGACGACGAGGACGCTGTATCAGTTTGCTCTACCAGCTCCGAACACGGGCTGGTATGGTGCCACTCGTTTCCGCGCGATTTTGAGTAGCTGTGCTCCCGTGTTTGTACTTCACTGAGGCATGCACTTCTCCCTTGCATAGACTTCTGTTCGCGGTGCATTTTCTAATAGTTGTTCTTATATAATACTAATACTGTATGTGTGATTGATTGTAGCTACATACCTGTTCTTTTTCTTGGATATCTTTCTTTCTCTTTGACACTCAGAATACACCATGTTGCCAGATATTGTGATACTTAGGCTTCACACTTGCTTACTTCGTGTTCGTTCATTCGGCGGGCATGAGATGAAAAGCCCACTGACCATGCTTACTCGCCCTGTCAATGGAACCATGAAATAAGTCAACACATGCTTCTCTTTTGCCATTGGTTCCCTCAGTGCACGCAAGTAGTACTCCATGTACGAGACGCAGTATGTATGCTCAGCGACTGAGTATGACTTAACACACGGACAAACTCTCATACCTACATGAACGCTAGCATGGCGTAAACAGTATCTTCTTTAAACAGAAGGAAGAGGAGCTTGCTTGGTTGTCAGTCACAAATTTGCCCGGCAATGAGATGACAGTGCGAGCTTGAGATTCCGAGGCTTTCAGAGTGAGCGGATCTGGATAATGCTGCACCCGAGTGGAAGTTTAGGGCTCGACATTGGACGCACATTCCCCTACATGTACATACTTAGATAGGGTGTCTACTACGCCAACAGAAATATGTCCCGAGCCTTCGAGCAATGTCCTATGCCGAGGCGGATAGGTTCACGAACGAGTGGACAAGTCAGATGTGTCTTCGTTACTGAAAACAGCCTGTCGCGCCATGTCTAGCGTTACTCTTCGAGTGGATGTCTTCCGAAACGATTCACACAAATGCCGGACGCAAAGAACAACAATCAAATTGTAACAAAAGGGATTCAAATCGATATGTCGGAATAAGAAACTCATTAGAGAGGTAAAGCGGTCGTAAGAGAAAAACATGTGTATGGAGGAACGTTTGGCGAGACCAGGAAACTATGCCATTGATATGCAAGAGTGGAAGTGAAATGTAGTCCAGGCGCGATCCTGCCATAGGGCGTCGCAAAACAGGGTCTAGTCAGGAGGGAGGGAAGCGCCCGACGCGCTGGCTCGTCAGAGTCCATTTGTGCGGCAAGATTGCATTTCAGGATATGGGTATTTTTACCCTCGTCCTTACCCGACCTTCGAGACGAGAAAACGGGACAGGAAGAGTCAGCCTCTAGATCTCCTCGTCGTCTTCGTCTTCATCGTCGTCATCACCTTCCTCCTGCCTCCTCTTCGCCTCCTCTTCCTCTTTCCACTTCTGCTCCGCTGCCTCCTTCTCCGCCTGTTTCTTTTCCTCTTCGCATCTCTGCAATTCCAGGCGCCGACGAACCTCCTTGCGTCCCCGCAACATACGTCCAATTCCGACATACGACTTCAGCTCTTCGTCCTCCTGCGGCGGATTTCTCATATATGCCGGCTGGATCGAGCCAGGTGGCAGCCTGAAACGGACCTCTGCGCGCTGCCGCTCGATAAGAGCCTTCTCGGCTTTCTCCATTGCTGACAAGACGGTCAGCGAGTTTACAAAAACAGGCCAAAAATTTTACCTTTCTTACGGCGTTCCCTCTCCTCCAGCGCGGCCTTGTCTTCAGCAATGAGCTGAAGGGCCCGGCGCTTCTCTTCCCAATGGCGGCGGCGTCTCTTGTAAGGGTCGGTCTCTGCGGGATTCTCCATCAGATAAGCACCCCTAAATATGGGCAAAATATATGCCGACTTTTGGTTGCGTCTTCCACACGAGTACGCTTCGTGGGCGGGGGAACGGCAGTGTATACAGGGCCACGCTTTTCGTTGTGCGCATCTTCCTCCTCGTCTCGAGTCCTCTTGAGAATAGATCGCTGGGGAGTTGCACCCTTGTTGAGCGACTTGAAAGTATTGATGGCTTCTTCCGCGTCGCGCTGTGCATTGTTGACCGAGGCCTCGACGGTAATACTGTACGCCACGTCTAGGAATGGAGTCAGGTTTGCGATTACGGAGATATAATGGAGGGATTTCACCGGAAACGTTGGGATAGTTTGGTTTGAGTGTCTCTCGAACTGCTGACGTGTCAATATCGATGAACAAAGACCCCAACGGCGGCGCACGACTCACCATGTGCGTCGCGCTCATTCTTCAAATGCTCCCAGAAAGCATTTGCGATAACTTGTATCCTGGAGAAAAGCATTGCGGAATGGAAAATGAGGTGACGTGGTAAGCGGGATGGTGGTGGTCGATTGTCAAGTTATGGGACGGTCCTGCTCTTTGATCCGGAAGATCGGCCCGGGCCTGATTCAACCAAATAGCAACTGCTTCGAACCTCATTTATTCCATTATATGTCGACCAAAGCACGCTCAGATTGACTCAATGCTTCCCCTGGAGAGGTTTCTCAAGGCTATAACGTATTCTACCTTCTCCTTCGCATATATCTCAGCGTCGTGCGCTATACAAGACGCCAATCTGTAGCCATCCATCACCCTTCGGATATGGTTGTCTTTAATTGATGCTAATACTGCTAGAACGCAACTAAAATCACCGAGTAACTTCATTTTAAATCAATTCTCTAACACATTGACCAGGTGGTCCATATTCCAGAACTAAGTACGCCTGCTCTGGGGATATCGACGAGTTGCAAGGCCACACTACATTGACCCAAAGAAAGCGTTGCTCGCCGAAGTCGATGAGCCGTCTCACAGCCCAAATAGGTTTCGGTCGGTATTTCTCGACTCTCGACTGAGCATACCACAGTTTGGTTTCGCGTTCTCAAGGCTAAGGCCGTAAATATCAAACCCCAGCTGTCCAGTGTCCATGAAGCCCTCTCCGTGTTCTCATCCTGATACTATACATGCACCCTCTGTCCCTCCCCACTGTATACGGCCTTCACTGACGAAGATGGGCGTACCAGACTCCCGGAGTCTTCGAAATCGAGGTCGATATTTATTGGACATCTTCTCGAAGAACACGTCGCTCCAGAGTCCGAATCGATGTAGTGAACATGGCAGGTCGAAGAGGCCGGGAGGCTCACGTTCCAGAAGATATTGCTGGGTACTGTAGCGGGCGGTCCATATTGTCAATAAGTGTGCATCCGCCATAGTATTCCTTCGAAACAATTCATGGCCCAATTCCAAGCCCATATTCAGCACAACCTTTAGGTGGGCCTCCAAATACTCAGCAGAACGGATGATGGTTTGTCCCGGTG
The DNA here is from genome assembly GCA_000934385.1 of Cylindrobasidium torrendii FP15055 ss-10. Classification (NCBI taxonomy): domain Eukaryota; kingdom Fungi; phylum Basidiomycota; class Agaricomycetes; order Agaricales; family Physalacriaceae; genus Cylindrobasidium; species Cylindrobasidium torrendii. The sequence continues at coordinate 4,279 of KN880704.1, forward strand.
GTGCCAGTAAGTCTGGCGCCAGCCTACTTCGACAGCGAGAACCCACAGACATCTGCAGCGTGCATCCGAGTCCGGTCATGGACAACTGTACCCTGCGGACATACCGCGCACCATCCATGGCCATCTCATTTGCTGAGGCAGCGGACGTCTGCTGTATCATTATTCTCTGACCTTCGACGGCGTTCCCTGGAGGCTCGCAGCGGCGAGGCCGTCGCGTCATATAGTAGAACAACGTAGAACGCAGAGAATAACAGAAAACAGCGCAGAAAGCAGAGAACAGCACAGAACGTAGAAAGCGGGGAGTAGGAATGGATCGAAGGACAAGGAAGGATACACAAGGTTAAAGCTGCGTGAGTATGAGCTGGCACTGGCGCCTCGTCACAGATGATACGCCTCGTCACGAATGACTCTTGCGCTCGTTGAGACTCTCGAATTTCTTGCCAAACGGCTGAGTGGGAGGTAAAATGGTCACCGACTCGGAGCGCCAATGGGAGGGAGATAGTTGCACTGCGTACACCCACCCTTGCTTTCGCGTTTCCATATCGCAGACATTTACACGAAGACCTCACACCCACAGATTTTCAGTGTCGACCACATCGCGCAGTAGAATGCATAATTATACAATACAATTCAATCCTCAAATGATAAATCTACATTAGCAAGCAAAAAAGCGAGCAAGTGTGAGTGTGCTTGATATCAAAGATGCAAATAAAAATATACGTATGAGGGGGTTACACATATGTCGAATGCCAGAATGTTCAACCAACAGCCCGTCACAAACAATACCCCAACCAACTCCCGACTCCCAAACGGCTTGGTTTATCCAGACAGGTGAAGGCTCGTCGTCCATCTCTCTACAGCCTCTCGAATGAGCATATCATCCCAACGTCGCTTTCCTCTTGCGCGGCGCCGGAACATCCTCAGCCACATCAGACTTCCTCTTTTTCGGCGGAGGCGGCTGGGTAAGATTGAACGGCGCCCCCTGTCGCAAGTTATTCTGCACCGTCCGCGGAGGTTGTGGCCGCGCCGGCGTCGCGGACGCGCCACTCCCACTTGGTCCCATCATGTTGGCGGACGCCGGCGGAGCACCCGCACCCACCGTGTTCGCTTGCTGGAACACCGGCGGCACATTGCGCAACGATAGTCCCGCTGCCGCCATAGGCAGCTCCAGTGAGCCCATCCCAGACCCTTCCGACGCTAGCCCCTGCAGTCCGAGCAGCGAGCTGAGCTTGTCGATTTCGTTTCCGACGTATTGGACAGAGGCTTGGATTCCTCCGATCTGCGAGAATGTCTGAGTTGCACGGGATCCGTTTGGAGGAGCGGGAGGTGGCGCAGGTGGAGCAGGAGGAGGCGAGACGGCTCCAGCCAACGAGCTGCTTTGGGCACCTGGTCCAAAAGTTGGAGGGACAGGCGCAAAGGGTGGCATACTCGGTGGCGATGACGCATACGAGGTCGTCGACGCCGAAGACACAGAGAATGGAGACGTCGCCGACATGACTGAGGAGAATGATGGTACACTCGAGCCTGTGAGAAACGACCTTGGCGACGAGGTGGCAGCGACAGTGGGAACCGGGGCGGGCATTGATGCACTGTTTCCAAATTGAGGCGTCGTTGACGTGGACTCCTCCAACGGAAGAAGACCATCCATTATTGAGGAAGGGGAGTAGACCAGCTTGCTAGGTGTTAGAAATTCAGGGAATGCAGATAACACCGAGGTCCAATCTTGGTGGGAAGAAATGCTTGTCAGCGCGGTATTTAGCATCGACGAGAGATTCTGTTGACCATCGGGCGACACAGGCGACGAGAAGTCGGCAGGTGTGGACCCTGATGGAGACTCATGGACAATAGGCCTATGGTCTAGGGAGCGTCAGCATACTAGGAACCTCCTCACGGGGAAGCACACGCACAAGGCCTATGTGCAGACGCGTCTTGGCCAGACGAGGGCTCTTGAACGATTGGCTTCTGGGCTGAGAGTCTGTGAGCGTCAAGGGCACATTATGCAAAAAGTCCGTACAGGACTTCCGGGCGGACGTATCCTCGTCCTCGACCTCCACGACGCTCACTCTGTACCGGGGTTGCGTCGTGCGGTCTTCGATCATGTACCGACTTGAAGAGGGCGCGCTCGATTGAGACGAACTTGCGCCCCGGTCGCCCAAGTTCATCCCATCGCCGCTGTTGGCGCCAATCTGATTGAGCAAGCTAGCGAGAAACTTTACAATACGTCCTATGGTTTCCTGTTGCTGTTCATAGCGCTGGTGGGACCTGGTGGCCTCGTCCCAAATGATACGGTCTGTCTGTCTGAGCTCGTTCAGCTCTTGGGTGATTTGCGTTTGGGTGCGGCGAATAGAATTGATGGCGTCGACGATGGCGGCGGGGTCGAATGCGGTGGCGGGAGTGGATCCGGAGCTCTCGGACGGTGGTGGGCTGGTGAGCTCGACGTCCTGAGGCAGGTCTTTCGCCTGCTTCTTGCGCTCGATGTACGCTAGCTGATCTTCACGACCGCGCTGGAAGTATGGGTGCATGAACTGGACGGCGTCCGCGTCGGAAATAAGTCCTTGTTGAAGGTGAGGAATTTTGTGGAAGCCGTACATGTTCAGCTGGCGCACAAAGGATGCGAATTTGTTATGCTTAAACCATTGTGGGAGGTGCTGCTGTGCAAAGGCCTCCTGGTCGTAAACTTGACTATTTAGAACGTTGCGGTGCCCATCTGATGAGCGGCAACGCACCGTAAAAAGAGCATCCATCGTCTGCCCAGACGATGCACTGGTCTGTTGTCGGATCCTCGAGAATGCTGGGCCACGTCAGCCGCCGTGTGTGCGCCCATATGGCTCTGGAGGACGCACGTATACAACTTCTGGAGGAACATGGGTACTTTTGCCGGGAACGGACGAAACGAGGAGGGCGAGTATCCGCCGGACAGCGCTACCTGCGAGCTGCCGGGATAGCCGCCGCCGGACTGTGAGCCTGAGTTAGTGACCATGGCCGCTTTTCGTGTATGTTGGACGTCGTAGGCGGTCACCAAGCCGTAAAAGAGGCGCGAGGGCCAAGGCCTAGGATTAAGAGATGCGACCTACGTCATTGATGACGACGCCTGCTCGATTCGAGTCCTTTCGCGATGTGCCCCCATCGATCACTCAGGCGGGGACAAGTAAAAAACTCTCATCTGGACAGTCCGAAAGGCAGGCAGAACAACTATTTTACGGAAAAAAAGACAAACATAGGAACACGGGGTTACTGCGAAATGTGGCGCAAAGTTAGACCAGATGCGGAAAGAAAGTACACAGAGACAGAGAGAGAGAGTAAGAAAATGACCCGCTTATATGCGCGAGCTAGGCTGGGGTGATCGGCGAAATGTTCGACGGGTTTCTTTGATGGCCTGCTAGTGTCCCTGTGGGAGCCCTTCCTTGACCTTCTATACCGCACGCGTAGTCGCCCCCGGCTAGCGGGGTGCCCGCGGAGATATCCAAGACGAAATGGAGCGCATATATGCGCAGAAAATGAGAGCTACGAGGTCAAAAAGGAGATAGACAGGCGTCAATCGCGCGTTAGGCTCCGTCAGCTATTCTCGCAGTCCACGGCAAAGGGACGGCGGTACAGGGCTCGAAAAACGCAGTCGTACATGGTGGTTCGAAAGAGAGATTGTCCGCGGAGTCTCAGTTGTGACGTTGCTTAAGTAGGCGCACACTTTCGCGGTCACGCCGTCCTCGATCGCGTCTTGATGGAAATTGATGGAAGTTGGTAGTTAAATATGACGTACTCGTCGTAACAACTATCACCTCGGCGAACAGGCCGAGGGCGAGTTCTCAGAAAACAGTCGAAGGCAAGTCGAAGGACCCACGGTCATTCATACAACAACTAACAGTGAGGTGGGGTAACGGCGCATTTGCATATTCTTTGTCACTCGGTCATGCAGTGAACGTCGTCGCCGTGGGATTCTACGTCTCTCCACGCAATCATACAAGAGCCCTACAACGAGTCCTCACTTCAACATGGCAACACCTTACGTAACTTTCTCATGCTCTGCCAATCAACCGTCAACATGTTTATTGTACCCCACGTGGACTCGTGTTTGGCGCCATTTGGCTGCCTTTCACAGGTCTTCCATTGTTAGCAGCTCTATAAGAATGTCAGTCGGCCGATCCCCCTCTTCGTCTTGTTCTCCCACGGCATACAAGAACTCCCACAAGGGCCACTCTAGATACCAGCTTCTATCGCAGATCTTCCGTTCTGTTGACCATTATAATGAACCCCGAGGTGCGTCGCCAATTCTCAATCTCAGACAACATACTCACCGTTCACAGTCTCCAGAATCTCAGCTCGATATCCTATCGCACACTGAAGACCGTGTATTCCCCTTCGACACGAACACTGAGAACCCATACGTGCGTTGATCTTTTGTACTTTTGATAACGTTAGACTCACATACTCTGTAGCCTCATCACGGTCGCAACCAACCGTTCATTCCTCCCTCTCCCTCTCCGCCTACTGTCACAGATGTCGACCGCTCTCGGCCATCTGCCTTCACTTTCTCTAGCGACGGCATTCTGGAAGAATACAGAGGACCTTCCGGTGTCGAAGACCGCGATGAGCCCAGTGCGCCTGACGACGACTCCGTATCCAACTTCGCTCTGCCCGAACCATCTTCTTCCTCGTTCTCTTTGTCCGATCCTACCCATCCACCCAACTCCGAATTGCGCGGTCTCTTCTCAGATCTGACCAACGATTACCCAGCCTTTGCATCGTACCCCCTCGGCTCTCAGGCATTTCAGGACCTCTTTGGCTTAGACGGCGCTGAGCCTAGTACCTTCCAACACCCCTTCTCGACGCCATCCCTCGACGACCAAGAATTCTTGGACAATCTTGCACTCTTCATGTCTGCCGATCCCGACCTGCCAGGTCTAGTTGATTTCGAGCGTGAACCAGCGGCGCTGGAGTCTGAGACGAACGTACCAATGCAGGTGGATGTACCAACGCAGGTGAATGCACCAATGCGCCGCAAGAAAAAAAAGACGACGCGGATAACAATCTGCGTCAGACCGACATTTGTTAAGGTAGAGGAGCCGGAGTTTGCCTTGTCAGATGCAAAGATGTCGGACGCTACTACGCAGACTGAGGGTGAGGGTGACCTCGTTGTGCAGCAATCTCCAGTGGTTGAAATGCGTGCCCTGAATGAAGACGCTCCGGTAGGAGTCGTCGGACAGAAACGCACTCGCGAGGAAGACGAGAATGAAGATGTCGAAGAGGAGGAGCACGACACGAAGCGACAGCGCACTGGGTTGACCTCGAGGTCTCCTTCACCGGAACTGGTCCAAGGAGACAATGGTCTTGCTCATTTCATTAACGCATGTGGGGCGTTCGTCTGGAATGTCTGGGGATGCTGATTGTTTGCATACCATTACGACCTTGTTATAATTATTGTGCATGCGCTGTATTTGTAGTGTGCTTTAGCGCGGAAGTGAGCCAGATGAATGTTAACCTTTTCGACTCGGAGTGTCCTGAGCCTGGTAAGGTAGTGAATTCTACAGAATTCGGGGTGGTGTAGATAGGTGCGCTGGAGTGCGCAGAATGAGCAATGAAATCTCTCGGAGCACTCATGAGACACGCCTTTTGTCTTGTAAAGGCCTTATCGACCTCGGCGACAACAAGCTACGCCATGTCATTGCAAACTGGCGAAACCGACAGCCATCCTCGAAAGAATAATTATATTCACCGTCCTACTCCTCTCTTCTCCGTACAGTCGCCGCCCAGTACAGAACTCTATCGCACCGACTTGGACCACGTTTTGGTTGGATTAAGTCCGGGCCGATCTTCCGGATCAAAGAGCAGGACCGTCCCACAACTTGACAATCGACCACCACCATCCCGCTTACCACGTCACCGCATTTTCCATCCCGCAATGCTTTTCTCCAGGATACAAGTTATCGCCAATGCTTTCTGGGAGCATTTGAAGAATGAGCGCGACGCACATGGTGAGTCGTGCGCCGCCGTTGGGGTCTTTGTTCGTCGATTATGACACGTCAGCAGTTCGAGAGACACTCAAACCAAACTATCCCAACGTTTCCGGTAAAATTTCTCCATTATATCTCCGTACTCGCAAACCTGACTCCATTCCTAGACGTGGCGTACAGTATTACCGTCGAGGCGTTGGTCAACAATGCTCAGCGCGATGCGGAAGAAGCCATCAATACTTTCAAGTCGCTCAACAAGGCTGTGACTCCTGACAGATCCAGTCTCAAGAGGACTCGAGACGAGGAGGAAGATGCGCACAACGAAAAACATGGCCCTGCATACACTGCCGTTCCCCCGCCCACGAAGCGGACTCGTGTGGAAAACGCGAACAAAAGTCGGCATATTTTTCACCCATGTTTAGGAGTGCTTATCTGATGGAGAATCCCGCAGAAACCGACCCTTACAAGAGACGCCGCCGCCATTGGGAAGAGAAGCGCCGCGCCCTTCAGCTCATTGCTGAAGACAAAGCCGCGCTGGAGGAGAGGGAACGCCGCAAGAAAGGTAACGTTTTTAGCTGGTTTTGGTGAACTCGCTGACCTTTTTTTCAGCAATGGAGAAAGCCGAGAAGGCTCTTATCGAGCGGCAGCGCGCAGAGGTTCGTTTCAGGCTGCCACCTGGCTCAATACAGCCGGCATATATGAGGAATCCCCCTGAAGAGGACAAAGGGCTGAGGTCGTATGTCGGAATTGGACGTTCGGTGCGGGGACGCAAGGAGGTCCGTCGGCGTCTGGAATTGCAGAGATGCGAAGAGGAGAAGAAGCAGGCGGAGAAAGAGGCAGAGGAGAAGAAGTGGAAAGAGGAGGAGGAGGCGAAGAGGAGGCAGGAGGAAGGTGACGACGAGGATGAAGACGAAGACGACGAGGAGATCTAGAGGCTAACTCTTCCTATCCCGTTTTCTCGTCTCGAAGGCCGGGTCGGGTAAGGACGAAGGTGAGAATGCTCGTATCCTGAAGTGAGATCTTGCCGCACAACATCCGCACAATGGACTCCGACGAGCCAGCGCGTAGGGCGTTTCCTCCCTCCTCTCTGAACCGTGTCCCGCTATTGCCATAGAATCACATGCGAGCTGCATTTGAACTCTACGCTCGCGTAGAAATGGCATCACTCCATGGTCTTGCTATATTTTTCTCTATACACATATTTATCTCTTACTAACACTTTACGTCTGCTCTAATGAGTTTCTTATTCCGACATATCAATTTTAATCCTTCTCGTTACAATTTGATGGTTCTCCTTTGCGTCCGGCATTCGTGTGAATCACTCTCGAAGACATCCACTTGAAGAGAAATGCTAAACATGGCGCGACAGGCTGTTTTCAGTAACGAAGACACATCTGACTTGTCCACTCGTTCGTGAACCTGTCCACCTCGGCATAGGACATTGCTCGAGGGTTTGAGACATATTCCTGTTGTCGTGGTAGACACCTTATCTGAGTATGTAGCGCAAAGTGCGTCCAATGTCGAGCGCTAAGCGCTAAGCCTCCACTCGGCTGCAGCATTATCCAGATTCGCTCACTCTGAGAACCTCAGAATTTCAAGCTCGCACTGTTGTGCCATTGCCATGCATTGTGACTGACGACCAAGCAAGCCTCTTCCTTCTGTTTAAACAAGGCGTTGTTTACGTCATGCTAGCGTTCATGTAGGGTCCAGGCATGAGAGTTCGTCCGTGTGTTAAGTCATACTCAGTCGCTGAGCGTTGAGCATACATACTGCGTCTCGTACATGGAGTACTACTTGCCTGTACTGAGGGAACCGATGGCAAAAGACAAACATGTGTTGACTTATTTCATGGTTAATCCATTGACAGGGCGAGTAAGTATGGTCAGTAGGCTTTTCATCTCATGCCCGCCGAATGAACGAAGTAAACAAGTGTGAAGCCTAAGCATCATAATATCTGGCAACATAGTGTATTCTGAGTGTCAAAGAGAAGGAAAGATATCCAAGAAAAAGGAAAGGTATGTAGCTACAATCAATTGCACATACAGTATTAGTATTATATAAGAACAACAATTAGAAAATGCACCGCGAACAGAAGTTTATGTAGTAGAGAAGTGCATGCCTCAGTGAAGTGCAAACACGGGAGCACAGCTACTCAAAATCGCGCGGAAACAAGTTGCACCATACCAGCCCGTGTTCGGAGCTGGTAGAGCAAACTGATACAGCGTCCTCGTCGTCCTCATCCTCGTCTTCGTCCTCATCCTCGTTTTCGGCCTCGTTCACATCCATGTCCATGTCATCGCGTTTCCTGCTACCAGGTATCGTCCCATTCTCATCGGTGGGCACCGGTACATTCAGCAGCTGCCCGTCAGAGCGTCCGAAGGGAAGAGACAGACGCTGGACCTTTGCGGGTCGTCCATCACTGTCTCCTTCACCTTGGTGGCGGCGCTTGCCAAGCCTGACAGCAAGCCGTTCTGCTTCGTGGTCGGTGAGCGCGTTGAGGTCGAGGTCACGCAGAGCCCGGAGGGTGCGTGCGCGAGGGTCCTCCGAGGCCAGCGCAGACTCGGAGGGCGTGACTGTCGTAGAGGTGTACCCCCCGGATGCAAGCACACTACCAGGGAATGCTGGAACGTTGAGCTCGTGGTCGCTCTCATCCCCGAGAAAATGCATATCCGAGAGCGATACAGGTTGCGAAGTACGTCCACTCGTCTCCCAGAAATAGGCAAGTTGGCGCGCGGAAGCGCCAGACTGGAGAGGCATCTGGGCATAGGCGGGGGATGGTTGGCGCGGGTCCGTGTGTGGTTGGCCTCCAACACGCTGGCCGAGACCTTCTTCGGTCTGTGTAAACAGCAGACCATCGGGTTGGGGGCTGTCAAAGATGTCGATGCCATGGCGCAATGTGGCAGGTGAAAGCCACCAAGCGTCCTCTGAAACGTCGCTGGTGGTTGGACCATCGGTGTTCTCGGATGCCCACACGGTGGGCTGGTTGTGACTGGGAGGGAGTAGGTTGTTGGGCAACACTGGGGATGGGAAGTTCTCCTTGGTGGCCTGGATGGAAAGGCTTTAGTCTAAGCGTTGGCCAGCGCCCTATATGAGAGATGACGCACCAGTTCAACCCAATTGATTATCTTTTGCATCGCTAGGAAGTCTGCATAGCGCTTTGGCTTTGGCGCGTAGATATTTGTGAAACACATCGCTGAAGTTTAGTCGGGAAGGCGGTCGATTCGGGACGAAATTAGTTTTTCTTCGATGGTGGATGGAGAGCAGAGCGAGAGCTGGCGCCATGATTTTCGACGGGCAAAGACCATCGTAGTCGAACAAAGACCAACACGTGTGTGTACAAACAAGCACAAGTAGGCTAGTAGCAAGGCCGGCATACGCGCCGGACGATCCGTTGCCACCTAACGGAGTGAATGAGAATGGAGCGCACTTAGCAGGAATGTAATCCTCTTACAGGCACTTGGATAATAGAGTGTATTAGGTGCAGGACTATGTTTGCTTACTCGGGGCCGCTGGCCAGAGAATCAAGGTGAAACCGA
>KN880704.1:13862-31570 GCA_000934385.1 Cylindrobasidium torrendii FP15055 ss-10
GTCTGCATAGCGCTTTGGCTTTGGCGCGTAGATATTTGTGAAACACATCGCTGAAGTTTAGTCGGGAAGGCGGTCGATTCGGGACGAAATTAGTTTTGTCTTCGATGGTGGACGGAGAGCAGAGCGAGAGCTGGCGCCATGATTTTCGACGGGCAAAGACCATCGTAGTCGAACAAAGACCAACACGTGTGTGTACAAACAAGCACAAGTAGGCTAGTAGCAAGGCCGGCATACGCGCCGGACGATCCGTTGCCACCTAACGGAGTGAATGAGAATGGAGCGCACTTAGCAGGAATGTAATCCTCTTACAGGCACTTGGATAATAGAGTGTATTAGGTGCAGGACTATGTTTGCTTACTCGGGGCCGCTGGCCAGAGAATCAAGGTGAAACCGAAGCCAAACTGAGGCCAAAGTACGGCCAAACTGAGGTCAAATTGAGGCCAAACTGAGGTCAAACTGATGTGAAAGCAAGGTCAAATTGAGGCGAAAGTAAAGTCAATTTGAGACGAAAGGAAGGCAAAAGAAAGGCGAACACTAGGCGAAAATAAGTCGAAAAGCCGCTGCTCTTGTGCATAGTTCTTCATCCAGAGGTCCAACGTTGAACTGAACCAGCTTTTTGACGAATGCGCGCGGCATTGCTCTCAGAAGCGACGTTCATGCATTTCAACCTGAAGCCAAATCGCGGCCACCTTAGAGCCAAATCGCGGCCACCTTGAGGTCAAATCGCGGCCAACTCGAAGTCAAATCGCGGCGAACCTGAAGTCAAATTGCGGCCAAATTGCGACCTGACTTTTGGCCAATCTACCCCGAGTAAGCAAACATAGTCCTGCACCTAATACACTCTAATATTGTGTGAGTCCCAAGTACTTGCCTGTGCATGCTTGCACGAATTTCGATGTTGCCACAAGTCTGAGCGATGCCGAACGAGGCCGTGTGATGCAATCATTTGATGATGTGACGGCCGAAGGCCGGCTGGCGTTGTGCGCGACCTGACCGATTACCAGCATGTCGCACCTTTCCTGGCCACTTGAATTTTGTATTGACGTCCATATACTTGCTCGAGCCTCAACCTTCCAAAAAGCCGAAACGGCTTCTGTCGGCCAACTTGCCTAAGCGCCTATCCTCACGCCCCCCGATTTCACGCCGGACAGAGCTATTTCCAGGCTCTCACCATTCCGTTTGCACTCAGATTTTTCTCACGCCGTCCAAAGGTACAGCGAAAGGCAAACGTGCTACGTTACCAAGGCCGCAGACCCCGCATTGCAGGCGCTCTTCCACGGTCGTTGTGCTGGACAGCGCACCAAACTAAATGGCGGACGCATGGAAGCTTGGAATGGGCGCTTTCCCAAAGTACATTCATCTTTGATTTGATGCGGATGGTGTACCGCAAGCACCAGTATAAAAGCCTTTAAGATGGCTGGGATTCGTTCAGCAGTAGCTTTCTTGCCTTCTCACTTCGCAAGCCATGCATTTCTTCAAGGTTCTCACCGCCATCGCTATTGCCGCAGGTGAGCTCTTCTCCTTGGGCTCCCTATTCCTCCTCCCTTCGAAACTTCGCTTCCTGCACAAAGAGCTAATCGCATCACCAGTGTCCACCGCTGCATTCGAGTACGAGCGTATTGACAAGGACAACGTCGTTCTCCTCGTCGTAGACCACCAAATTGGTCTCTACCAGATGACGCGCGACTTCAACTCTGTCGAGTATCGCAACAACATTCTTGCGCATGCCGAGCTTGGCAAGATCTTCAACCTCCCGACTATCCTCACGTCGAGTACACCCCTGGGCAAGCATCATCCCTTGCACGCCGTGTAAGAGAATGTTTTGTTCATTTCTCATACAGGTCCAAACGGTCCACTTCCCCAGGAGCTCTTCGACATGCACCCTGAGGCGCCCTACATCCCGCGCCCAGGCGAGGTCAATGCCTGGGATAACGAGGACTTCCGCAACGCTGTCAAGGCCACTGGCAAAAAGCAAGTCATCCTCGCTGGAATCGTCACCGACGTGAGTTTCTCCCATCTCTCAGGCGGACTTCCTGTTTTCGTACTTATCTCGCTTACTTTTAGGTCTGCACCGCATTCCTTGCTTTATCCCTTCGCGCCGAGGGGTACAGTGTCTTCGCCAACTCCGAGGCCTCTGGAACGACCGACCTCCGTCTCGCGGCAGACGCCAACGACCGTATGCGCGCTGCAGGTGTACAGATCCTGTCGAACTTTGCTATTGCCTGTGAGCTCATGCGCGACTGGCGCAACACCCCCGGCGCCGTTGAGATGCTGCCGTACTTCGACAAGTGAGTTGTCCTGTTTTCATGGTGTGCTGGTCACTGACGCGCTCTAGGTATCTGCCCATCTACGGCCAGCTTACCCGTGCGCACCATGCTGCTATCACCAACGGGACCATCCTTCCCGGTGAGAACGCTTGAGGGGTTATCGCAGGGATGTGAATAGGTGTCAAACATTGGCCAAGGATTCATTTTCTTCGAAAAATACAACATTTTTGATGTTCAGCGATCCGCTATACCCAGCAATACCCTTTTCATAACTGCTTGAATGTGAGCCTCACCTCCTCGATCCATCATATCCGACACAGCGATCCGGATGGCCTTGTTTTTGGAGTAGTTGTCCAACAGATACTCGACCTCAATGTCGAGGATCTCGGGGTATCTGGCATATACATCGTGTTCAGTGAGAAGGTGCGAAGAACACTGGGCAATGAGCACGCACCGAGATGAGAAGATACTGAAGGCTTCGTGTACTATGTTATCGACCGACAGCTGGGATTTAATACTCTCTAGAGCCTTCGCCTTGAGGATTTCAAGCCCAAACTAAGTCCTGATGAGCCAAGCATCGCCGAGGACAGAGGAGAGAAGAAACGGACCTGGTCTGCAAGACGGTACATCGACTTTGGCGAACAGGTTTCCTCTTTGAAGCGAGCGATGCTTTCTTCATGGTCTGTGTACGATGACTTGAGCTTTGCGAAGGTGATGTCGCCAAAGTAGGCGTAGTTCTGAAATGCGGACCATCTGCTCGACATGTTAGGCAATTGATAATTAATAAGGGCACTAGCGGCTGACTGACGTTCTTGCGGCGGTCGAACGCAAGGAGACAACACGCATGTTTGCAGAGTCGGATTGCTGGCTTCTGAGAGGTATGTCAGGGTGGTCAAAGAACGAATAACAAAACGTACTGCGTCTCGGAGTCGATCTCATGAAGGGTCTGGGCGTCCGCGTCGAAAGTACTGATATCCATGAGATCCTGGGATGCTACAGAAGGCGACCTTCCGGCCTCGACGTCGCTGTTGTTTTTGGCCGTCTCAAGATCATCTTCCTCCTCAAGGTCGCTGTCGCTCTCATAGTCGAGAGCTTCACCCAACTCGGTCGGATGAAATCTGAGTTTCTCGGCCTCTTCCAGGCGGTTCTCTGTGCAGACTGACATCGCGCATTAGCGCACTTCCATGCTGTACGCAAGCAACTCACATTGGTTCAACCCATTTCTCCGCAGGATTCCAGAATGGCAGAAGAAGGAGCGCGGTGTGTGGGGCTCGCCAAGACGAAGGCGGTGAGAGTGGCAAAGGATCTTGGTATCCGCGACGTTCCCGCTGTCGACAAAGGAGTCCTTGACCAACGCTAGAACTGGAGGAATAGCAGCTGCGCGAGGCTGGCAGAGCTTGATGGCGATCTTGAACAGTAAACCAAAAAACTGCGGCCCCTCGACTGCTGCTTCTTCGGCAGTGGAATAGCGTAACAAAAGCTCATCTTCAACAAGACTGAGTGTCCGCGATGCTGGAATTGTCGGGAAAAGATGTAATTTACTCTCTCGGATGAGATAAGTGCGAGCAGAGATCACGCTGGCAGCAATAGATTCAATGCAATGGCCAGCCTTGATCATGAACATGAACAACGGACTAAATTCCATGCTAAGATGGAGGAGTCCGCGGGGACGCATCTGAGGACGTGTTAAATATCAGAGCACAGGAAGCAGGCTTAAGACGGTGATACACACATCTTTTTTGTTCATGGCAGCTACAAACTCCTCGTCGGAGTAGAGTTCGCTAGGCTTTCTTACGAGTTTGAACGTCCATCCCATGTCGGATTGCGCGATAGCGACGCTGTCTCCCTGCTCCGTATCGCATATGGTGTCAAACTCCACATAGAACGTGCTTGTATATGTTGAGCCGTCCTCAGAAACCTCTTCGATGGGTTCAACGATGCGACATGTGTGTCCCATGGTCAAGGTTTGAGGGAGAAGGTAAGCCATGAGGCTGTCACTCTACGCCCTTCAAAGATCCCACCGGATTAAGCGCGCGCGAAGCGATGAGTGTGACCATTGGACCCGCGTAACGAGGCCACAAAGTTAACAAAGTAAGCGCCGTGGGTCTACAGCGGGAAAGGTAAGTTAGTTCAGAAATTTGCCAGGCGAGCGGATGCCCAAATGCCTGCTTGTAATTCTTTGTATTGGGCTTTAAGACAAGCCTCAAACAATGAAGGACAATTCCGATATACAGAATTCTGCGAACTTTTGGCAGCCACAAGATCAAGGTGGTCGCTGACCAGAACGAAGAGGCCGAACCAAGGCTATGTACACAAAATCCTCCATTCGCGACCTACAGACGACATACATCTAGTTTGCTATAATATTACAAATTACGAATTACGGTTGCTCGTACAATAGAACGATGAATGAAAATGTAAGAACAAACAACACAGTCCGACATCTGCAGACGAACCAACTCCAAAGCTACTCGCAGTCATCATCAGAATCACCTTCGTACGCCTTATAATTTCCTTCAGTAGTGGCACCATTCGCACCCTGAATGAAGAACTGCCCGTCCTCGCGCCTGAACAGCTTCACATCCTTGACCATCCCCTTCGCCACGAGGTACAACGTCTGGCGGTCGTCCATCCCAACAGCTTCATGGTCCTTGGCTTTGAAGTCGATCCAGGCAACAACCGTTTGCCCCAGCACGAGAATAGCGAAAGCCAAGTTTTGCGTCGACCAGACAGTCCATCCGACCAGTATCAGAAAGAGAAGAACGTGAGCGGGGGCGCATTCCAGCCAGTGGGCGTAGCGATGGATTCCGCGAGCAGGAGAAGAAATGTAGCCAACGTGGAACGAGATACGCTCAAGATATCGAGGGAACAGTAAGATCGTACCGCCAACTAGAGCGTACCAAGGCAAGAAGAGAAGAGCCTTCGGAATGAGGGTGGCGATATCATCGAGAGATAGGTTGATCATGCGCGAAATGAAGTCTTCATCGAACAAGAGCTCGGCGGTGTCCAACAGACCATCCTCTGCACCAGACTGGGGCTAAATCAGCGAGTGGAAAGACGGACAAGTCGGCTTCCGGCTTCTCACCTTTGCCTCCTCCGCGAGACGCTTGACATCCAAGTCTTTCACAGCGGTGACAGAGATAGAGCGATCATGAGGCTGAGGCCAGAGATGAGTTTAATTCACGAACACAGACAAGGACACACAGGACGCATCAGGCGGCTTGAGGCAGCGAAGAGACCTTGGCGTAGAATGGGTGAGTCAACGTCGAGAGCCTCCTCCGGGGAGAGGTCGCTTGCAGGTTCGGTCACATCGAGATCTGGAATAGCAATGTCTCGAGAAAGAACGCGAGTCATTTCCCGGGGACCAACTTGCAACGTCTCCTGTTCGACTACAGGTTGGATGGGTGGTTCAAAATTGGCGGTGGATGGATCAGCTGACGAAATTTCGGCATAGATGGAAGACAGAGATTCTTCAGTAGAAGTAGAGCTCGACCGGCTACTGTCGTTTGGAAGTGAAATCGAGCTCTCGCCCTGGAGTGATGATTGAGAACAGACTGGGAAGAAAAGAAAGTTATTCTACCATGACTAGTCCGCGAGCAAACTTGCGTGCCCTTCCAACGACCTTGGACATTGATCGTGGCGGCTTGGAGGACTTGCCGTCCGGACGAGGCGTCTTCTGGACATCGAGGCCGGCGTCCAAGTCCAGCTCGGAGAAGAGACGCTGGTGGAAGTTGTCGAAGGGCGAGGGCTCCTCGTCTGCCGGCGTATTCAGGCTGGAACCAAACGGCGATTCGTCCGTGACCTCAGAGTCGGTGCGCTGCATGAAATGACTGTCCTGCGAGGCCATTGGCGAGGACGACGACAAAAAGGGCGGGATACTGACCATATTCGTTTCCTGAACATCGGCCATTGTGAGTTTCAAAGCGTAGGTGGTGGTAAGAAGACAGGTTATCCACGTGTGACCGATCACGCTCAAAGAAAGCAAGATGCAAAAGTACACCTCTCGCCGCGATTTTGGTATTTTATTCAAGGTATGCTACGTATAGGTAGTTCAAATAATATTCGGTGTACTGTAAGCATATTTTCTATCCTGATGATCATTTCAAGCTCGTCCAGCTAGCCATCGAGACCACGCTCAGCTTGTGACCGAGCCGGAGTGCTTGTTGTAGGGAGGTCAACATGACCCAGGATCCAGCGAGTCGGCATAAGGCATTTCCATATCGCTGCATTGATTTGCTCTGGCCAGGTGTACAAGCCCAAGGAAACAAATAATTGTGCGATGGAATTAAATAGGCGAGTTCGGCAATGTCCGTGATGAGATGACGTAAGCACTCTTGCAAGGCCTTAACGTCCTTAACTTCAATGGTCGGGCAATGTTACTCAAAAGCTTCTCGCATACGCAAATACTGACAGTTCTCAATCATGCTGTAGCTCGATTCGCCGCTGCTGTCACTTGCGCTCGGCGATGCATGAAGGTATTGGCAATCCTACTTGGCATATCACCTGGAACTTGAGCTTGAGGCGCTTTCAATCGCGCGGTGTTCCCAGAGAGCCGTTCCCGAAGGACATAGAACACTGTGCATCTAACTTCAACGTTCAACGCCTAAAACAACGCGCGGCGACAAGTCGCAGCAGTGTCTACAAAATACGCGACATGGGGTGCGCTCGCTAGTATATATAGATGTTCAGTGGAACAACAAAACGCGCGCTTTTCAGGGTGATATACGAATCACTTCCTGGCAGACACTTGGCGTGCGAGCTCTGCAATATCATGCACGAGTTCTATATATCCGTCCCAACGTTCCACCAAACCTGTCCGTCAAGCGAACGGCTCAGCATGCTGCAGGAGTACAACTCAACCGCGAACACAGAGCCGCTAGTGCGCCCTAAAGAGTGGGAATAACACCATCTTCACCGGTTTTAGTATAGTCGGCGGACTTTCACGGGGCGGATTAGAGGAGGGCGCTGCGTTGTCTTGCTTTTGCAAGGCTTCGCTGGGGGAACAGGACGACTCCGTGCGCGGTCGATATCGCTAATAAGCTTGGTGTATGTCTTTCGAACGACCTTGTCCGCCGCCTCCGCCGCCCGCTGCTTCAGCACAAGGAGCCACTGGTCCCCACACCCGCCATCCTGAGCGTGTACACTGGCCGGTTCTTTGTCTCCGTAAGGAGGAGCCATCTCGACGTCTACAAGCGTCCGTGAACCACTGGAGTGTGCGTCTGTTGCACTCTCTCGCCATGCTGTGATACCAGGAAGGTCGCAGTATGGGCGGTCGACAGAAACAGCGGTCCAGTCGTCCGAATCAACCTCACTACGCGCGCGTTTGCGCGCAGTGGGGAGCTCCGGGACACCGAGTTCTTGGGGTGTGTAGGGCATATGGCGCCGTGGAAAGTCTCCCAGGGCGCGACCGCCGTGATAGAAGAAGTCCAAAGGGATACGGTTGTGGTTATAAGTTCGGCCCAACCTGAATGAAGATAAGACGCGATCGTTGCCTCCGTAATGCATGGCGGTGGTAACAACGGAAGACTTTGCAGTCTGTATGGCCCAGAAGCAAGGGTGAAGCGTGGATGCAATCTTCGGCATGCAGGTGTAGGGCGCGTCATGTCCGGTGATTTGACCAGTGGTCGAGTTTCGAACAAATATTCTTTCTTTAAAGCCAAGGTAGACGAAACGGTACTCTTACAGTCCTAGAGGGAATTCCTGATGACGTGAGTGTTGTTGAGTAAAATCAAGTGGGAGACCATACCTTTTCGAAGGTCGAGCGTTTCTCAAGTTGAGCTTCGAGGTTTCGCGTTGCTAAACGCTGCAGCCTCTGAACCGTAGCCTTGGTTTTCTTCGGGAACAAGAATAATCGGGCATCCTCGACCGCGCTGGTCAGCAATCCCGCAAAGTCTTTTTGGCCTGGTACAAATGAGTAACTATGGTCACTATGCAGGCAATATCATCGCGTACATTTTATGATGTTCAGTTCGGAAGTTAAATACCTTTCTGAGTCTCCACGTTCCATTCCGTTGAAAAATTCAAGCCTATCCAGCTAGTTTACCATCAGGAGGGGGCCGAGGCGTTGTCGATACATGCTCACAAGTCTGTCATCACTGTCGGAAGGCTGAAAATACTGTAATTCGAGGACTGGAGAGTTGAAGTCCCCTGAAATGCTAAAGCAATCGAGAGGTAGAGATGGATTCATGTAGGTCCTCGTGGTGGGAAGGCAAGTGGACATGTAGTGATCGAACAATTACGACCGACTTGGCTTGCGGAACGATCACATGATCAGGACAACAATCTTGTCCAAGGCTATGAGTCAACAATGAAACTCAACAATTATAGGCGGAGCTAGGTAATGTACACATAACTTAACTTCAACGCCTCTAGCCCTTGATCTATGACTGTCCCTAATCCTAACATAAACGCGCGGCGACTGAGTCAAGCCATAGTGCTACTACATATCTATAGATACGCGACGTGGGATGTGCTCGATAGCATCTACGTGTTCTAGTGAAGTAACAGGAGGCGCTTATCTGGGTCATGGACGGATATCCCAGGCAGAAACTCGGCGTGCGAGCTCTGGATATCATGCACAACTCCCAAAGACCCAACGTCGCACCGGCCCTTCCATCCTGCGAATAGCCCAGCATTCGGCAGCAGTACAAGTTAACTGCGAGCACGAAGTATCTAGCGCCTCGAAAGTGAGAACATCCACCTTGGCGAGAACTAGTACAGTCGGCGAACTTTCACAGGGAGAATCATGGCCGGGCGCTGGGTTGTCTTGGTCGCGGTCGTGCAATGTTTTTCTGGCGGGACAGGGCGGCTCCGAGCACGGTTAATATCGCGGATGAGCTTGGTGTAGGTTCGGCGGACAGCCTGGTCTGATCCCTCCTTGGCCCGCCGCTGGAGCACAAGAAGCCACTGGTCTTCGCATCCGCCATTCTGAACAAGTGCGCTGGCAGGTTCTTTGCTTCCAGAGGGAGGAGCCATCTCTACATCCAGGAGCGTCCGTGAACCACTGGAGTGTGTGTCGGTTGTATTTTCTCGCCAGGCTGTGATACTAGGAAGATCACAAAATGGGTACTCGACAGAGACAGCTGTCCAGTCGTCCGAGTCGAGCTCGCTGCAAGCGCGTTTGCGTGAGGTAGGAAGTTCCGGGACTCCGAGCTCTTTGGGAGTGTAAGGCATGCGCCGGCCTGGGAAGTCGCCAAGTGCGCGACCGCCGTGATAGAAGAAGTCGATGGGAATGCGTTTATTGCATGTCATGCCCAGCGTGAAGGATGAAAAGACACGATTAGTGCCTCTGTGGAGCGAGGCGGCGGTCACCACAGAGATCGTTGCGGTTTGAATAGCCCAGAAGCAAGGGTTCAGGGTGGAAGTGATCTTTGGCATACAATTGTAGGGCGCGTCGTGCCCGATGATTTCGCCTGTGGTCGGGTCCCGGACGTATATTGTTTGCTTGAAGTCCAGATAGACGAATCGATATCCGTACGGCCCGAGAGGGAATTTCTGGTAATGTTAGCAGTGAAAAACACAATTTGAGTATGGAAACGCACCTCATCGAATTTCAAGCGCTTCTCAATCTTAGCTTCGGAGTTGCGTGTCACGAGACGCTGAAGCCTTTGAACCGTAGCTTTGGTCCTTTTGAGAAATAGGAATAGCTTGGCGTCGTCAACCCCACTTGTCAGCAATGCTGCGAAGTCTGTTCGGCCTATCGAGAATGAGCAACTGCACCTGGGACAATCGCAATTGCCAATGCGTACATTTGATAGTGTTCAATTCCGAGGACATGTATTGCTCTGAATCTCCGCGCTGCATCCCATAGAAGTATTCGAGTTTGTCTAACTGTCCTATTGTCAGCAAGGGTAGGAGAAGGTGTTAATAGAAGCTCACAAGTCTGTCTCCACTAGCGGATGATTTGGCATATTGCAATTCGATAACGGGAGAGCTGAAATCTATCGAGAGGCTGAAGCAGTCAAGAGGCAAAGACGAGTTCATTTCGGTCGTCGTGGTGGGCACTGGGAAGGGAGTGATCGATCAATTGGCTGGCTTGCGGAACGATCACATGATCAGTACACATTGATTCGTAGGAAAATCTCTCTCTAGCCCTTTTTCTATGACAATCTCTAGTCCTAATACAACGCGCGGCAACTGAGTCCAGTGCAATGTGCTACTACAGGCTACTACATATCTACAGATACGCGATGTGGAGTGTACAGTGTGAGAGCAGGACGCGCTTGTCTGGGTCATAGACGAGCATCCCAGGCAGAAACTCGGTGTGCGAGCCCTGCGATATCATTCATGTCTCCCAAAGATCCATCCCACGAGCCGACCCTGCCATCCAACGATTCCAGCTCAGCGTGCCATAGGAGTACAACTCAACCGCAGACATAGAGTCTCTAGCGCGCCCTCCAGATTGAAGACAACAGATTCAGTACAATCGGCGGACTTTCACACGGCGGATTAGAGCAGGGCGCTGTGTCGTCATGGTTTTGCATGGCTTCGCTGGGGGAACGGGACGACTCCGTGCACGGTCGATATCACTGATCAGCTTGGTATAGGTCTTCCGCACGACCTTGTCCGCGGTCTCAGCGTTCCGCTGCTTGAGCACACGAAACCACTGGTCTTTGCATTCGCCATTGTCAACAAGTACACTGGCAGGTTCTTTGTCTTCAGCGGGTGGAGCCATCTCGACGTCTACAAGCGTCCATGAACCACTGGCCTGTGCGTCTGTGGCACTCTCTCGCCATGATATGATACCAGGAAGGTCGCAGTACGGGTGATCGACAGAGACAGCTGTCCAGTCGTCCGAATCGACCTCGCTACGAGCGCGTTTGCGTGCCGTTGGCAGCTCCGGGACACCAAGTTCTTGTGGGGTGTAGGGCATATGACGGCGTGGGAAGTCGCCTAGGGCGCGACCGTCATAATAAAAGAAATCGAGGGGAATACGCTTGTCGCATGTTCTACCCAACCAGAATGACGGAAAGACGTGGTCAGTGCCTCTGTAAAGCATGGCGGTGCCGGCCACATGAGATGTTGCGGTTTGTGCAGCCCAGAAGCAAGGATTGAGGGTGGACTTAATTTTTGGCATACAGCTGTAAGGCGCTTCATGTCCAGTGATTTGACCAGTCACGGGATTCCGCACGTAGATCGTGTGTGTGAAGTCAAGGTATACGAACCGATACTCGTACATTCCGGGAGGGAATTCCTGGTGACGTTAGTGTCGGAGAATGAAGTTTGAGTGGGAGAACATACCTTTCCGAACGTGGACCGATTCTCAAGTTCGGCTGTGGAGTTTCGCGTAGCTAATTGCTGGAGCTTTTCGAGCGTAGCCTTAGTCGCTCTTGGAAATAAGAAAAGACGGGCCTTGTCGACCGCGATGGTCAGCAGTGACGCAAAGTCTTTGCGGCCTGACATTGTTCAGGATGCAGTCACGAATTTTGCACTAGCACCTACATTTGATCATGTTTAATTTCGACGACAAGTAACTTTCCGAGTCTCCGCGATGCATTCCATAAAAATATTCGAGTTTGTCCAGCTCCCTAACCGTCAGAACGAACACGACATTACTGACACATACTCACAAGTTTGTCATCACTTTCAGATGGGTTGGCGTATTGCATTTCAATGGCTGGGGAGCTGAAGCCTCTCGAGAGACTGAAGCAGTCAAGAGGTAGAGATGATTTCATGTACGTCGTCGTGGTGAGAAGGCAAGTGGGAATCGTGAGCCACTGAGCGATCAGTTGCGGAACGATCACATGATCAAACCAACAATCCTGGTTCTTGTCCACAGTGACACTGCACAGTCCAGGTCTGTGAGTCCTAGTCAACAGCAAACTCAGCAACCACTCTGATTTTTGTAGGCGAATCTATGTACTGTACACCTAAATTCAACACCTCAAGCCTTTTATTAGCTACCCATGTCTAGTTCTAACACAACGCGCGGCGACAAGCCGTAGTGCTACTACACATCTGCAGATACGCGACGTGGGGCGTGCTCACTCGCACATGCATATTGAGTGCGATACTAGAACGCGTTTGCCTGGTTCATGGACGAATATCGGCGTACGAGCCCTGCGATATCATGCACGAGTCCCAAAGACACATACCAACGTCGAGCCGACCCTTCCATCCAACAAACAGCGCGCCGCAGGAGTACAACTCAACCGCGAACACGATGCGTCTGGCGCCTCGATAGTGGGAATGACACCATCTTCACCGGGTTTAGTACAGTCGGCGGACTTTCACGGGGCGGATTAAAAGAGGGCGCTGCGTTGTCTTGGTTTTGCAAGGCTTCGCTGGGGGAACGGGACGACTCCGTGCGCGGTCGATATCGCTAATAAGCTTGGTGTATGTCTTGCGAACGACCTTGTCTGCCGCCTCCGCCGCCCGCTGCTCCAACACAAGGAGCCACTGGTCCCCACAGCCGCCATCCTGAGCGTGTACACTGGCCGGTTCTTTGTCTCCGTAAGGAGGAGGAGCCGTCTCTACATCCACGAGCGTCCGCGAGCCACTCGAGTGTGTGTCGGTGGCACTGTCTCGCCACGACGTGATACCAGGAAGGTCGCAGTATGGGAGGTCGACAGAAACAGCTGTCCAGTCGTCTGAATCGACCTCGCTGCGCGCGCGTTTTCGTGAGGTAGGAAGCTCTGGAACTCCAAGTTCCTGGGGAGTGTAAGGCAAATGACGGCGTGGGAAGTCGCCGAGGGCGCGACCGCCATGGTAGAAGAAGTCGAGGGGGATACGGTTCTCATAAGTTGTGCCCAGCCTGAACGACGACAAGACGCGGTTGCTGCCTCGGTAATGCATGGCGGTAGTGGCAACATAGGTCGTCGCGGTTTGCGCAGCCCAAAAGCAGGGATTGAGCGTGGACATGACCTTCGGCATGCAGGTGTAGGGTGCGTTATGTTCGGTAATTTCGCCAGTTACGGGATTCCGGACGTATATCGCTTGTTTGAAATCAAGGTAGACAAAGCGGTACTCGTAGACTCCGCGTGGAAATTTCTGGCAACGTCAATATCAATGTCATAGTACAAGTGCCAATAGCTATTGGAGACATACCTTTTCAAACATAGTCCGTTTCTCAAGTTTGGCTTCAGAGTTGCGCGTCGCCAGTCGCTGGAGCCTTTGAACCACAGCCTTGGTCTTCTTAGGGAACAAGAACAGAGGGGCTGCCCTGACCGCGCTGGTAAGCAATGCAGCGATATCCTTTCTGCCTAATAAGAATGAGCGATTGAATGCAGAGCAATCGGGGAGCGCACATTTGATGGTGTTTAGTTCGGAAGATAAATAGTTTTCGGAATCTCCACGGTTCATTCCATTGAAATATTCAAGCCTATCCAGCTGCCTTGATGTGAGCAGCGGGACAAAGAATTGTTGATAGTTGCTCACCAGTCTGTCGTCGCTGTTAGAAGGATTCAGATATCGCAATTCGACGACCGGAGAGCTAAAGTCTCGGGAAAGGCTGAAGCATTCGAGAGGCAGAGACGAATTCATTTTGGTCGTGGTGGTGGAAAGGCAACTTAGGGAATGAATTGATCGATCAATGACGAACACGAGTTCGCCGCCGGCATACAACACGATCATGTGATGAGAACAACAATCTCGGACAACTTACAAGGCTGTGAAACAACCATCGACAATGATTATGAAGCGCAGTATCTTTGTTTGATTCTTGCCCTTCAGATGTTTGTCGCGGTGCCAAAAAGCACATCCCAAATTCACTATAAAATCTCAACATGGCTTTATTTGAGTTCCCATCGCTATCGCTATTCCCACTGGAGCCCCCGAGCTGACAACACCATGTCCCGGCGAGACCAGCCCCACCGCGCCGCTCATGTTCCTCCAGGTACCTACGCACCACCGCCCAACCCTCCAGTCGTTCGATCCCGGGACAAAAAAGCCTACCACCCATCTGCCAACCCAAAGAAACGCGCAAAGCGAGTGAAAACTCCCGAGATACAAGATAAGAACACAGACTTTGATTCTTCATGCAGTAAGGATCGTCTGAAGATACGCGAAGGTCCCGATTGTGCCATCACACGCACTCCGGAGAACAAGGATATCTCTATCTTCCACATGGACTATGTAACAAGGGCTCACTTTCTAGAGAAACATTGGCCAGAATGGATTGTAAGCAGTTTACACTGCTTCGATGATCTGAAAAATCCCTGACACAACCATGACAGTATCATATTATTGCTTTTCTACTGAACATAGATGTCACCATGATTCACGTCAACTCGAGCTACCACTCTATCATGTGTACTTGTATATTCCTTTCCGAATTTGATTTATTTACTAACAAATCCAACAAGTGTCTCGCTGGCTCCATATCGAGGTCGATGCTGGGAGGCTCCTCGTGCTTCCGATTTCCACAGATGCTGGAAAGTTGCTTCAGCACGTAAAGTCAGGTTCTAAAGTACCTTTTTTTGAGGTGAATCTCCTGACCATACCCGAGCGGCTACGTACTCAGAGCAGATGACAGCTTTTCCCTGAATATTCGCCAAATTCCTCTCGCCGCAAGACCCGATTCATGCTGGTTAGTCTGAACTACAAAGACCCCATCCATGTCAAGGGCGATCCATCTCCTCATTTTTTCCCGTATTCCACGGTCGTGTTCGAGTCCTACCTAATCATGCCCGTTGTTGTGGTAAAATCAGGACTTGTTCTTCATCGCCTTGAAGTATTTTCCGATGACCCCTTGCTTGACGACTTTCCGGAAGACGTAAGCTCTGCAGACGAAACCGACGAAGAAGAATCAGACCAAGAATCAGATTCGGACGAAGACGGTGACCCAGCTGGATTGGACAAAGACGATGCCTCGGAGTCCAAGAGTTCAGATGGATCGGACGAAGAGCAGGATTCCGAAAATGGTGAAGTACTCGTGGAGTATGACACTGACGAATCAAGCGACGAGAACGAAGATGACTCGGACAGAGAACTCTCGGAAAATGAGGGTGATGACCAGCCTGCAGGTGCTGAGGATGGAGAGGGCGAGCGTTCAGGATCAGACGAAGGCCTTAGCACAGACTCGGAGGACTTGAAGACGGCCGATTCAACCGATGTCCAACCCAGAGTTGTGGCGCCCAATGGGCCGACTTCTCTCAGTGTTGAAGGCTCCAACCAGGAGTCTATAAAGCCACAGAAGGATTCGGAAGCGAAAGGCCCGCATCTCCGTGAAGGTTGGACGACCGCGCAGTGTCGCGCGGCCCTTCTTACATACCTCGCTTTCAAGCACTGTCTTGGCTTAGTTGTTGTGCCAGAGAAGCACGCTTTCTTCGATCCAGAGGGAGAGGCTAACATGCCTACCATCTACCAGGCGTGGACTAGGTCCGGTGAGAGTTCGCACTGAGTATATAGACTATGGTATCTCCCTCTTATATAATGAGATCCATGTTTCTAAACAAAAAACTGTACCGAAACCCCAGCGTAGTAAATCATCGTCGAATTGAACACAAAAACGTTGCCCGACGACTTCGTCCAACAACATCAATGGAAACATTAGCAATTCTAAGCCTGCCCGGAGCATGTGGAGAGCGATGCGCTTTTACAATGGAACTGTGGCCACATGCAGTGAAATTCGCGCCGATTTGGTATCAAGAGATAGCTTGCAATGCGCTGCTGTATGATGGCGCATCAACGTCGAGTCACAACAATAATGTACCTTCAAATGAGCTCGGGGACTAACACCGTGAAAGATACACAAGCAGAGGCGTACGAGTGTTTCTCGTGACTGCGTCTATCGTCTCGAGACCCATACAAGACCCATACGCGGATGCGCTTTGTGCTACCGATATTATGAACGGACGACGCGATGACCCTGAGGCGGCGGTCCAGATAAATCGAGGATGGGGCCACCCGCTGGCCACTGGGCCCACAGCTCGTGATTTCGGCTTGAAAGGGGCACAAGGAGGGGACATTGCCTCCCAGAAGGTGATGTATACGGTACAACAAGCAGGTATTAGCATTACATGGTATTCATACAACGAGAAAGAGAGTCGTTCGAGCAAGGAAGATACACTGGCCACTTTGAAGGCACAAACGCGTACGGACAAGAAAATGTCACAAGAAAGGAATGTGAACAGAGTCTATACACGGACATGAACGAACGACGCGATACTGGTATTCCTGTTGACACCGCAGGAGGTACCTTGCCCAACGCAGCCAGTGCATGCGACCAGTTTGTTCTTCGCATTTGGATATGAGCCAGTATCTCGCACACAGATCTGGCCAAGGGCGCAGCAGCGATCGCAGGCCAGGTTTGGGCTCGGCGTTGGCGACTGTGACGGGGGCGGGGTTCGTGATGGCGGTGGTGGGAGGGCGGGCGTCCGGAACTCGGGCGGTGGCGGGCCAGGTGATGCGATGGCAGGTAAGCGGGGTGGATGGAAGGCGCGCGATTGGAACGGAGTCTGGTACGGCGCCTCGAACAACGGCGGGAGGTAGCGGGCTTTGAATCCAGGCGCGTCGTCGGGATTTGGTGAAATGCTCGGCGAGCTGGCCGACCGGGGCGACCCTCGGCCATCTCGGGAAGAGTAGTACCTCTCATTTATCTTCGACGGAGCGACCTGGAGTGTTTCGAGGAGGCGCGGGCTGCCCCTAGCTCGTGGCGGCAAATTATGATAGGCTTCCGACGTGACAGTGCTCGTCGGCGACGCGTCCGAGTCGTATAGGGACACTGGCAGCACTCAACACCAGAGAAAGAAAAGGGTAGAGAAGGGAGGAAGACATACTGCTATGCGTCAGATTGACAGGATCTCCCCGAGGACGCCAGCAGCCAAGATGGTCCATATATGCGTACTCTCCGTTGCCGTCTGGTTCGCTTGTCGAGTCAAACTTGGACGAGTTATGTGGCCAGAGAGGTTGGTCTCCGTCTGGTCCAAAGCTGTCCTCGTCCTCGTCCTCTTCCTTCAATGTAGTCTCTCCGTTGTTATGGCCGGCGTCGACGCGTAGCTGGCGGTCGTCCTGAGCAGCGGGGTGGTCGGAGTGACCGAGAAAATCGTCGCGCTCGCGCATGATGGTGGTCTGAAGTCACGGCGTTTCGGCGCTTAGCAAACTTTCGGTTAGCCTTTCGTCCCGCCCTTTAGGAGGTTCGCACGTGCCGCCCGCGGAGATACAATGGGCGACGTGCGGCGTTTCGTAGATCGGGGGGGCGCGGCCGACCAGCGGCAAGAACAAACCGTCTCGATATGATCTCCACCCACGACGTTCGCCAGAGTAGAGGACGCAGTCACAGCCTGGCATTGTGATGTAGTCGTACGGTCGAAACTACACAACAGTCTTTACCCTACAACATGCAAATGACAGATCATTCGCTGCGATAACCAACACTAGCGGGACACACGACCACGGTCACCACACCCTGCACAGGCATTGAGGTCCACGCATTGAACTGAGGATTAGCCGAACCGGCTAGCTGCGTCGGCGTAGGTTTGTCGATATGCAGAATGACGCTGA
>KN880705.1:0-30955 GCA_000934385.1 Cylindrobasidium torrendii FP15055 ss-10
ATTTTTCTTAGGGAAAAAGGCATGCCGAAATACTTCATTTTGCTCCAAATTTTTCTGGGGAAAAATAGGACATTTCCGGTAAGGTTTTTGACGGGAAAAACAAGTCGTTTCAGGTCATGAGGCAAGGAGAAAAATGGACAATTCCCATTTGAGTTTTGCCTGAGTAAAATCCTCCATTTGGGAAGACATTTTACACCAGGAAAAAGGATTAGAAAAAGCTTGACTGTCAAGTTGCATTTTTTCTGACTAAAAGAGGTTATTTCCGGAACAATTTTACCCGGGAAAAATGATGGGCAAAAGGGGACCTTTCAGGCATCATTTTTCCGTGAGAAAAATAGTTCTTTTTCCGGAGTGTCCAAGCAGTTGAAGAACTCAAAAGCTTTGTTGGCTCCACATCACGATTCATTGGATACTACGTACATTTGGGCCATACTCCTACATGGACGGCCAGACTAGTATTACATCTTACACAACACCCTCATCCAAATGGTGACTTTCATTTGTTCCACACCCATTTGACATCTGTCACCGTCTTGCAGAAAGTCTTATGACGCTTCCAATCATCTTTCTGGCACTGGCCGCTGGAATGATGTTAACGTAGGTCCTCATCTAACGAACGTCGCCATACCTGCAATATCTGCCGTGTTATACCGTGTCAGGATTTCAATCAGGGATGAACCTACAAAGACTTACCTGACTACCTTACACTTTCCACACTGCATGAGATTCTTTCTACTCGCAACGTCCTCATTGTTGCAGACAGCGCAGGTCGCAGACATCGGGTACTGAGGGTCATCCGCACTTCGATCAGCCATCCTCCGACGTACGTTGCTCTTTGGCGCGCCCTGTTGTGCCGCCATCATATTGTCTACTTCCTCCAGAGCATCTGCACAGTCACCAACTTTGGCGTCGCACATGTTATGAACCTGTAGTAAGAACATGCTCAGATGTCGTCCTAGGACGGACAGCCAGCCCAACGCACGTAGGCCGTGAACATTGGTTGAGGGAGATGAAGCCACGAAGCCATCTGCCAAACAGTTTCTCGGGCGAATTTTCCTGTTTGAATGACACCTTAACGCAAATCCACATACGGCGGAAGACGCACTGCAAAATTCACATCGCCAATTCCTACTGTGTTTTGCGTCTGGACCAATTGACATCAAGAAATCATGCATCCACTTATTCTTCGCGTCCATTGAGGCCGTGGCGTGTGCAGGTATACGAGGCCGCAGCTGCAGCTCCAGCCTACGCTGCTCCCATCCACTGCCGGCGAAGCGTTCTTCGAAATTTCCGGGATCACGAGAAGAAGATCCGTAAATAATGATGGTAAGCGCAACCTCCGTACCAGTACCAGAGGCTGCCTGTTGTGCCATCTGTAGTGCTCGAAGTGTGTAACTGAAAAGAGTTCGCGGGGGTCACTGCGAGCAACAGAGATCAAGAGAGTGAAAGACAATAATGATCGCGCTCGTGTTGATCATCAAATACTGATCGGCGAATCTCAAGTTCAATTTGCAGGTTCAACTAAGGTGACTACACCTACTTCTGGGCTTCATTCTGGACAACGGGTGAGCCCGAGTATTCGAAGACCACCTACATCCCAGACGGCTCCAAGTTTTCTGACTAACATCCGCAGAAATGGAGTTTACTACACTGGTGACTGAACAGTGCAGAACAAACTGCTTTATCTCATGATTCAACACTACAAAAATTGACACCTTACATTCATGAATGGATGCTCACTACTGACACGCTACTAGTGTATACATTCGAATTCTTACACAATCCATCCAACGCTTCTATGGAGGTAATGACATTTAGTTGTTCCATACCCATTTGACATCCGCCACCGTCTTGCAGAAATTCTTGTGACGCTTCCAATCATCTCTCTGACACTGACCGCTGAAATGCTATCAAGGAAGGTCCCAACTTGATGAAAGTCGTCGTACCTGCAGTATCTGCAGAGTGCACCTTATCAGGATCCCAACCGGGAGTGGACTTGAAGGCACTTACCGGATGACCTTGCACTTTCCACATTGCATAAGATTCTTTCTGCTTGCGATATCCTCGTTGTGGCAGACGGCACAAGTTGCAGACATCGGGAACAGAAAGCCGTCTGGCACAGTCATCTCCGGGCGTGGCTTGCTCTTTGGCGCACCCGATTGTGCCGCCAGGATTTCGCCCAGTCCCTCTAAACATACCGCACAGTCACCGATTTTTGCATTGCACATGTTGTGGACCTAGTAAGAGCATTCGAATACTGTCAGGTGAAGGGGGCACTGCCAACACACATATGCCGTGAACTTTGGCTGGGGTAGATGAAGCCACGATATCATCTGCCAGACGTTCTCTCGAGCGAATATCTCTGTTAATATAGCACCTTAACCACAGTTCACAACCAGCGAAAGACGCACTACAAAATTCACATCGCCAATTTCTGCTGTGCTTTGCGTCTGGCGCAATTGATATCAAGAAAGCATCCATCCACTTGGTCTTTGATTCCAACGACCCCATCGCGTGCAAAGGTATACGGGGTCGCAGCTGCAATTCTAGTCGACGTTGGTCCCATCCATTTCCAGGGAAGCGTTCCGCCCAATCAGCAGGATCGCGAGAAGATGATCCGTAGATGATGACAGTAAGTTCAACCACCGTGCCTGGATCAGACGCCGCCTTCAATGACATCCTGGATGCTGGAAGTATGGGTTCAAGAAGATTTCGGGGCCGTCACTGCAAGGAACAGAAGGACTTAATGCTTTAGTAGATCACATTGCCACGCGGGGACGATCAATATCTGATCGGCCATCAAATTGCGTCTTTACCAATTACCCACTGCCCAGTCTTTAACCAACTTTAACTTCATCTATTTTTCCAAGCTTCACTCGGACAAACTCCAGTTGACCCCCGTTCCATATGGTTCCGGAAGTGCTCACTATTGCTAACAACCGCATAAATCGCGGACGCCTGCACGGGACACAACTTGATCAGGGCCAAAACATCCTGTTTAGAAATAAGCGAGAAAACGGCGCCTCGGATGACCTTCGTATCACGCGCAGCTTTTACGCTCGGGCCGCAGGGAAATATCAGCTATGCCGCGACCATAGGATACCCATTTCCTCCCCCTCCGCTCGACACTACCAAATGCTACAACCACACTCAAATGTATCACTGTTTAACAGCGATTTCTCCTCTGTGCAAGAATCCAAAGCAGTGTGTGTGCACTCCAGTTTTGAATCTTGAAGCCTGAGGACAGACCATTCCAGGTGGATTAGAAACCTCTGCTCTATGAAGACTCTTGGTCTTCCACAGGTCCCATATTAATCGTCATCCCAACCACATGACTGTAGTCTCTTTTCCTGTCTCCCGGGCCGCACACTGGGCTAGAAACGCCGTTCATACCAGGTTCATACTGACCTTCGCATCCTTCCTGACACCACGCGCGCACTGGTTCCGCCTACAAAAGCCAGCGCTGTCTCTGCCCCTGCTCTTTCCTTTCTTTTGCCAAACTTGTCCTCCTCCCTCCTCGGAATACCAGTAACCATGGCCGTTCTCTCGAAATTGCTGTCTGTCGTGTCCGCCGCTGCGTCTGTGTACGCGTACGTTGGTCCTGGAGCTGTTACTGGCGATACTGCTACACACGACCCGACGATGTGCAAGGATGCCAGTGGGACGTACTTCCTCTTCGGTGAGTATTACCCTCCCTACGCACGCCTTGCCAACCTGATCAAGTTCTTGCTCAGCGACCGCCCCTGGTATCAGCATAACAACTTCGACCGACCGCACGGCGTTCACGTCGCTTGGACTCGTCTTCCCGGATGGCAGCGCTACTTGGACTGACGAGTACACCCTGACCAGCAACGGGTTTGTGAACAAATTGTTGTGTAACATCCGTCCCAATTAATTTCCTGGATTATAGAAACCTTTGGGCACCCGAATGTTATCACGATGGCTCGCAGTTCTGGCTGTGGTACGCTGCTTCAAGCTTTGGGTCACAGAACGTACGCTCTTCCCTTCTGTCGGGCTGCCGCACGCTTATCGACGCCCCCCTTAGTCTGCTATTTTCCTCGCCAAATCGAGCACCGGTCAACCTGGTCGGTCTTCGCTACTACTTACTGCTTTCGAGCTTTGTGTTCATATAAGAGTTTGTAGGCGACTGGACTAACGAGGGAGTGGTATACACTTCCCAGGACGGCGATTCCTACAATGTAAGCAGATGGAGCTTTGCTGTCGCCCTTTCACTCATCCACTTCCTCAGGCTATTGACCCCAAGTGAGCAGTTCCGTTAATGTTGGATTATATCCTACTGACCGTCATGCCCGCATTGTAGCCTTTTCATCGGTATGTGCTTGATCTATGAGGTGTAGTCCCAGCACCGGCTAACGAAGTTGAGTATAGATGGAAGCACTTGGTACATGAGCTTCGGCAGCTTCTGGCAGGGCATTGCTCTCACGACGTGCGTCTTAAAAGACTACACCTGTATATATCTGCTCACATCCTTTCAGGCTCGACTCGACTGGCGTCGCGACAGGGTCCGTCAGCAACATTGCAAAGCGACCAAGCAACGGCGGCGCCGTCGAGGCAAGCTCGATTTTCAAGAATGGAGACTTCTACTACCTGTTCACCTCCTGGGATAAATGCTGCTCTGGCACGTCCAGCACTTACAACATTCGTGTAGGCCGCTCGAGTTCTATCTCAGGCCCGTATGTCGACAGCGACGGCGTTGCTCTCACCGCCGGTGGAGGCACTCTTGTCTTGGAGACTCACGACGCAGTAAGAGCTTGTGTATTTCGAACGATTTGTGTTCTAATTCCACAAAGATCACTGGCCCGGGAGGACAAGATGTCTACGAAGACGGCGATGGCCCAATCCTCGTGTATCATTACTACAACTCGGATGGCAGCTTCGTACGTGGACACGATATTCAATTGTCTTTGACCAAGCTAACCTTGTTTATTTATTCAGCTCGGACTCAACCGTTTGGACTTCTCAAGCGGCTGGCCTGTATGTTCTCTACTCAACCCAAATGACAGTCGCTCACCCCAGCTTGTAGGTTGTCGCTTGATTTTCTGGGAATTAGCTATAGCATTTCTGTACGATTTTACACAATATCAAAGAGCCATTGCAAACGACCATGTTATTGGACTGTGAGAGCCTGATTGATGTCTGGACAAAGCGGGATGAGGCTAGAAGAACGCGCCTAACATATCTGTGGCCAACCGTCGCTCGATGCCGCCCATTTTGGCGGGCGCGCACTTGGAACTGGCTCGTTCTGGAATGGCCGGAAAAGCCGAGACTGTGATCGGAAGACGGTGCTAATTTATTATGGCACGACTTGAAGTACATGATAAAGTTGCTGCACTTTCAACTTTGACTTCCAAGCTTTATCGCTCCTTCCTGCTCAACTCAACTTGACGCAACACGGCACTATGGTCGACGCGAAGTACGATGTGATTATTGTGGGCGCTGGTGTCGCGGGGTGTACCATGGCGCATGCACTTTCGGATATCAAGCGGGACAAGCCTCTACGCGTTGCGGTGCTCGAACGCTCGCTGGAGGAGCCAGACAGAATTGTGGGGGAGCTGCTTCAACCAGGAGGATTGGGTGCATTGAAGAACTTGGGCATGGGCGAGACGGTGGAGGGGATCGACGCTGCGCCCGTTAATGGCTACTGCGTCGTCGAGAAAGGCCGGGCAGTTCACATTCCATACTCGAACGGTGCTGCAGGCTGCGCTTTCCACCACGGCAAATTCATCCAAAATCTACGAGTCGCTGCGAAGAAGTCCCAGGGTGTCGAAATGATTGAAGCCACGGTCACCTCCCTCATCGAATCCAACTTTGACAAACGCGTCACTGGAGTCCGCGCGACGCGCAAGGGAGAGAGCGAGAAGTCTTCTTTCTTTGCCGACCTTGTCATTATCGCGGATGGCTGCTTCTCCAACTTCCGTGCCCAGGTTATGGGCGAAAAGTTCTGCAAGCCTGTAGTCAAGGGTCATTTCATCGGACTCGTTCTGGAGGACTGCAAACTCCCATACCCACATCACGGCACAGTCGTCCTCGCTAAGGATGGCCCCGTCCTCCTGTATACCATTGGCACTCGCGACACCCGCCTCCTCATCGACGTTAAACAGCCTGTCCCCAACGATCTGAAGGTGTGTCCCTATCATTTATTTCGTCACCCGGTTGCTCACTTCGTTATAGGCGCACATCACTCGCGTTGCTGAAGATCTCCCCGCTGAAATACGGCCTTCAGTCCTTGCAGCACTCGAGAAGGACCGTATTCGCCGGATGCCCAACAACTGGCTTCCTGCTGTGCAGCAAGGACGCGACACTTCCGCTTCCAAGTCGGGTGTCTTCCTTGTTGGTGATGCATGGAACATGCGCCATCCTCTCACCGGCGGCGGCATGACGGTAGCCTTCAACGATGTTGTCATTTTGCGAGATCTTTTGGCCCAGGTCGATGACTTTGGTGACTGGGACGTGATGCGGCAGGTCCTCAACACCTGGCATTGGCAGCGCAAGCCTCTTGCTGGCACAGTCAACGTTCTCAGCGTCGCATTGTACGACCTCTTTGACGCTGAAGGTAAAAGCATTGCTCCCCAGACCTGTTCGTGGTGGATAACTGACCCACATTTACAGGCGAAGAACTGGAAGTGCTCCGCACGGGCTGCTTCAAGTACTTTGAACGTGGTGGCGAATGTATCCGTGGTCCAGTATCACTGCTTTCTGTGTATGTGCATCACCTTATTTCCCAAGTTGTTACTGACAAGGCCTTCTCAGTATGAATCCGTCACCAAGATTACTTTTCTACCACTTTTTCTCCGTCGCCTTGTACTCGATCTGGGTTATGTTCACACATCCAAGACTGGTCCAATCTTCTCCCGGACAAAAGCCACAGCTGAAGGCTCCTCGCGTCGATGAATACCCCATGCTCGCCTTCAAGGCTCTTCGAGTGGTATGTCCTTTCTGTTTCGTCATTTCTTCACGGACGCGCCGCTCATCATTCGTAGTTCTGGACAGCATGTATCGTGTTTGGTCCTCTACTCTGGACGGAAATCAGATGGTGGTCGCCTGAAGATACCCGGACGCGTAACGCTGCGATCATTCGAGCCGTGACCGTGCCATTGCTAGCGGTCGCTGTGGGCTCATACTACCTGCAATCTTCTTAGATGTTTGGATATCTAGCACAACGATGGATACGATTTCAACGCAGATTACGCACACTTCTACGCTTAGAATATCTAATTAATACATGGGGAACAATTTGGATTGCATCACGCATTGTCCTGTAGTTGCAGTAGTAAGAGCAAGGGCTGCATTCCTCGCATTGTCTGGAGCACAGGTTGGCGTAATCAGTTCAGGAGTTGTAGGTCAAGGCATTGGCAAGTAAGCAAGCTTGAAAGGACCACAAGGGTGTTAACCAAGCTACCACAAGGCGTTGAAGATCGTACAGACCGATCACGTCCAAATCCATGATATCTGAGATAGACACGATACGCTATACAACCAACTTGCAACTATGTCTGCTGCCCGTGCTTGGACGCTTTCCCTGGAAGATAGGGCCACCTTAATCAAAGCCGCCATTGAAGGCAAGTTGACTGCTACTTCAATGTTGATAGCAGAGGCTCAAGACATCGACAGCCAAGGAAACCACATATTCACCGTACTCAAAATTCCCAGTGGGCGCAGCGCTCCTTACTACAGATGGCAAGATAATCAAAGGCGCAAATGTTGAGAATGCTTCATATGGTACGTAGACATACATTGGCATTGGTCAATCTCATGAACTTGAGTATCCAGGTGGAACCATTTGTGCTGAGAGAACTGCCCTTGTCAAGGCTGTCGTGAGTTTCCCCGGGGTCGTCCTATTCTCAATACGCGCTGATAGCCACTTAGACAGAGGGCAGTCGCTCGTTCGTCGCATTGGCAGTGACCTCGTAGGTTGCTCCTCTGTCCGGCAGCGCGTCCACTGATTGAACTCGTCCATCCAGCAATGTCAACGCCGCCATCTCTCCCTGTGGTATATGCAGACAAGTTATCCGGGAGTTTTGTGTGTTGGATATGCCAATTCTTCTGGTCCCAGGTGATTATCCGAAGCAGCCGGATGATCCTGAGGCAAAGAAACCTGGGATGACGGAGGGTGGGGTCCTCGAAACGACACTCGATGTGCTTTTGCCGCACAGTTTTGGACCTGAACACCTTGAACTTCCACGTAACTAGAAAAGACCGTATGGGAGGCAACAGGATGAGAGAAAAATGGATAAATCGGCGCTAAATTAAATGGCTGGGAAATATAAATCGAGTCAAGATCTTCCACGTGCAAAGCTTCGACGCGTGACTCGCGCTCGCCAGCATGATCAGATTGAAGTTCTCAAGATTGCCTCGCTATCTCTCTTTTCATCCACCACGTCGAATCTGCCTGCAGCAGCAAAGGATTTCCGCGTCGTTCATCCAACAGTTTTCCCGACAGTGCTCCATGTCTGCCCCAGCAAAGGAAGCCCAGCCCGCCAAAAAGGCCAAGGCGCAGGCCGCCACCTCACAATACCCATTAGAGGTGCGTCGAACCGCCAGGATACATACTATAGTTGGGCCAATACCCTCCTTAGAAGTTGCCCAAGCCGGAGTTCTTCGATTCCCGTATCAAGTTGTTTGAAGAGTTGAAGGCGGAGTACGATGCAGAAGTCAAGGGTACGCGCTTCCAATCTCGACATGACCTGCATCTCAAGCACAGACACAGCGAAGACCAAGGAGCCGATAGAGGTCACCATGCCGGATGGTTCCACTCGCACCGGGACAAGTTGGGAGACGAGTCCTATGGATATCGCGAAGGAGGTTTCGAAATCACTTTCGGAGCGCATAGTCATTGCTAAGGTCAGCAGGCGCGTGAATTACGGGCCAGCACATCCTTAAATAGTCCAGGTCGACGGTAACCTCTGGGATCTCGAACGTCCACTGGAAGGCCCGTGTAAACTTGAGTTGCTTGACTTTGAACACCCAGAAGGTGCGCTGCCCTCGTATATCTTATATACGGCTTCTCAACTCCTGCAGGAAAGCGCGTATTTTGGCACTCTTCTGCTCATGTCCTTGGAGAATCTGCCGAGAAGCACTATGGATGCCACCTCTGTCTTGGTCCCCCCACCGACGATGGCTTTTTCTACGAAATGGGTATCGAGGACCGCGCCGTCACGGTTGCCGACTATCCTGCTCTCGAAAAACTGTCGGAACAGGCTGTCAAGGAGAAGCAGAAGTTTGAGCGCTTGGTCGTGTCCAAAGAGAATCTCATGAAAATGTTTGGCGTGCGTGGTCATTCTAGTCCATTTTCACCCTCTCACATTGCTGCAGTACAACAAATACAAGAAATATCTCATCGACACGAAAGTTCCAGATGGCACATCTACCACTGTCTACCGATGTGGCCCTATGATAGATCTCTGCGTTGGCCCACATATCCCCCACACCGGCAAGATCAAGGCTATGATGGTTACAAAGAGCTCAGCATCCTACTTCCTCGGAGATCCGACCAATGACTCGCTCCAGCGCATCTACGGCATCTCGTTTCCCGACAAGAAACAACTCACCGAATACAAGGCATTTTTGGCCGAAGCGGCGAAACGAGACCACCGCAAAATTGGCCGCGAACAAGAACTGTTTTTCTTCCACGATCTTAGCCCTGGATCCTGCTTCTTCTTGCCGCACGGAACCCGTATCTATAACGCTCTCTATGAACTCCTTCGTACAGAGTACTTCAAGCGCGGATACTCCGAGGTCATCTCGCCCAACATGTACAACAGCAAGCTTTGGGAGCAGTCAGGACATTGGCAAAACTACAAGGATGATATGTTCGTGTTGGATGTTGAGAAGGAGAAGTTTGCACTCAAGCCTATGAACTGCCCTGGTCATGCTTTGATTTTCGACTCGAAGGCGCGCAGTTACAAGGACCTGCCGATACGCATGGCTGAGTTTGGTGTTATCCATCGTAACGAAGCGTCCGGCGCACTCACTGGCCTCACGCGTGTTCGCCGGTTCGTGCAGGATGATACGCACATCTTCTGCTTGCAGTCGCAAATCGAGGAGGAAATTGGCACACTCTTTGACTTCATGCAACATATTTACGGCCTCTTTGGATTTGAGTTCCACCTGGAGCTATCTACCAGGCCAGATAACTACCTTGGAGATTTGAAGACGTGGGAGTTGGCGGAGGCTCAGCTGAGCCAAGCGTTGGACCGGTTCTATCCTGGCAAGTGGGAACTGAACCCTGGTGATGGTGCATTCTACGGTCCGAAGATCGACATCACGATTCGGGATGCGTTGAAGCGCTCCTTCCAGTGCGCGACCATCCAACTTGACTTCCAGCTCCCGGAACGCTTCAACCTCAAAGTCGCAGCGGAGGATGGCGAGCAGCGACCAGTCATGATCCACCGTGCCATCCTCGGCAGTCTGGAGCGCTTCATTGCTATCATCACCGAGCACTTTGCGGGCAAGTGGCCGTTCTGGATTTCACCCCGTCAAGTTGTGGTTATTCCTGTTGCTGCACCGTACAAGGAGTACGCACAACAGATTGCTGACCGGCTTGGCAACCTCGGTTTGTACGCGGATGTGGACAACGGGGACAACACGCTGCCTAAGAAGATTCGGAATGGTGAGATCGCGCAGTACAACTTTATCCTCGGTTCGTCTCTGTCCGTTTGTTCCGTGGTCTGTTGATTGACTATGTATACAGTTGTTGGCCAAGAGGAACTTGACGCTCAGTCTGTGAATGTGAGGAATCGCGATGATGTTGGTACCAAGGCCAAGGGGCAGATGGTTCCGCTTGACGAGATTGTGAGCAAGTTTGTTGAGCTTAAGGCAAGCAGGAGGGTTGCGAATCAGTTTGCGTAGTATAATTATTATCACAGTATATCGAAGTTTAGTTTTGTTTCTGACGGAAAGTCAATCGTTTGCACGGCACGCTCGCTCAGTCAGACTTTCAAGTCTTGTCAATATGATTTGACTGCTGCTACTATGTAGTCTTTCTGACAGATTGCTTCGTTTTTAGTGCACTTCAATCACAGTTTAGACCGAGCTGGTATTGTTCCGTTTGTGGAAATCGGCCAAATGCGTTCAAGGCCATTGGCGGGGCTGGACGC
The DNA here is from genome assembly GCA_000934385.1 of Cylindrobasidium torrendii FP15055 ss-10. Taxonomy (NCBI): domain Eukaryota; kingdom Fungi; phylum Basidiomycota; class Agaricomycetes; order Agaricales; family Physalacriaceae; genus Cylindrobasidium; species Cylindrobasidium torrendii. Next base: position 11,118 of record KN880705.1, read on the forward strand.
GTTGATCGGACGGTTGGAAGTCGACCTCCCCCATGGCAGAGCCCCAAATTGGACTTGCAATTGGACTATGGTTCTCATTGGAGCTGCGTTGGACCACTACTATTCCCCTGCGCGCGCTGATCGGGCAGCAAGGAAGTTGCGAGCACGGTCAGCTGGATGTTTTACCAGGCATACGTGACCCACGGATCTACGGTATATAAGCTGGAGAGCAAATGGCCGAATACCAGCAGTTCCCTCAGCCTCTGACTATGATCATACCCAGTGTCTCTGATATCCGCTGGGACGCAGCGACGCTGGCCACCGTGGCAGCAGGCGTGCTGGCCTCAGTCGTCCTCCTCCATGTCGGCGTGTATCTTCTGGACCCGCATTCGATTAAACGCTATCCTGGACCATGGCTCGCCAAATTTACTGATTTATGGCTCATCCGTGTCTCGTACAACGGCCACCGCTCGGAAGACGTCCATCGTTTGCATGAGAAACACGGTACGCCTGCTATGTTCACCGCCTTGCTCATTGTATTCATTACTTGAAACTACTAGGCGCCTTTGTCCGTCTTGCGCCCAATCATGTTTCAATCGCTATCCCCGATGCACTGGCCGTCGTTTACGGCCACGGCAACGGCGCGCTCAAGTCTGAATTCTACGACGCCTTTGTGTCCATCCGCCGTGGCCTGTTCAATACGCGAGACCGTGCCGAACACACGCGCAAGCGCAAGATTGTGTCGCATATCTTCTCGCAGAAGAATGTGTTGGAATTTGAACCTCATCTGCGCCTTCATGTCGGCGAGCTCATCGACCAGTGGGATCGTTTGTTCGGCTTGTCCCTCAAGGGCAAGTCCGGCGTAGAAGGTGAGGGATGGGAGGGCCGCGATGGGCGCCTTTGGTTAGACGTGTTGCCTTGTACGTATTTCCCCGCTCACGCCGCATTAAAGCGCACTCACATTTTGCAGGGGCGAATTATCTAGCATTCGACATCATCGGCGACCTTGCATTCGGTGCGCCTTTTGGCATGATTACAGCAGCCAAGGATATGGCCGTCATCCCAGTCAAGAACGAGGACGGTCTCAGGTCGTACGGACAAGACTCGAAGGACGTCGAAGTCAAGGAGATTCCGGCTGTCAAGATTTTGAACGACCGGGGTGAATTCTCGATGACCATGGGCGTTATGCCTCCGTGGCTTCGCCCTCTTGCTCGCAAGACACCGTTGTTCTCTGTTGGGTCGTATGCAGTGCGCTGCCTTGCGGGTATCGCCATCCATGCAGTCGGGAAACGACTTGTCACGCCTACCGACAGGAATGATCTCCTCAGCAAGCTTCAGTCTGGGAAAGACGACAAGGGCAATCCTCTTGGGAAGGAGGAGCTCACTGCTGAGGCTTTGACCCTCCTTATCGCAGGCTCTGATACTACTTCAAAGTACGCTTTCCACCATCAACCTACCTTATGCGCATATACTCACGTTGAACCTTTAGTTCGACTTGTGCCATCATTTACTACCTCGCTCGTGAACCCCGCGCACAGGAAAAGCTACAGAAGGAATTGGACGAAATACTCGACGAGAACGTCGCCACAGCCGAGCAAGTGAAGAACTTATCTTACCTGGACGCCTGTATCAATGAAGGTTTGCGCCTTCATTCAACTTCGTCAATCGGTCTTCCCCGCATCTCACCGCCGGGAGGTCTTACCATCGAAGGACACCATTTCCCGGAAGGCACCATTCTGAGTGTACCAAGCTATACCATCCACCGCGATCCTAAGATATGGGGCGAGGACATCGAGGAGTTCAGGCCGGAACGGTGGTTCGAGCAAGACCAGGCCGACATCCAGAAGACGTTCAATCCCTTCTCTGTGGGTCCCCGGTGCGTATTTTGTTTTCGCCCGTGGGTTTGAGAGGATACTGACATGAAAATGTAGGGCCTGCGTTGGTCGGAACCTTGCCCAGCTCGAATTGCAAATCATCATTGGGTCTATCCTGCGGCACTTCCACTTTGTGCTGGAGAAGCCAGATCAGACGGTATGTGGTTTGGTTTCGTTGGGCACTATTGGGTCACTGATACTTGCGCTAGCTGGAAACAAGGGAGGGATTCTTGCGCAAGCCTCTGAAGTGCCGGCTTGGTATCAAGCGTCGGGATCTCATCTAATGGATTACTCATGTATACATATCGCCACTGTACAAACATCTACGCATCTACTGTACCAATATCACTCTGACAAGTTGGACGATTTGATTCACACCGAAGCAGACTTCGTTCCATGACTCGCCGTTTCTACTGCTACTGTTACCGGTGCTGAATTGACATAGAGCTCAAAGGCGTGTATGTCCGGGCGCTATCACCGTATCCAGGCTCTCAAGCCCGTATGCGTTCGCAGTGTCTGCTTTATTTCTTTCCGCACTACATGTACACTAAGCTTTGAATGTCACAAGACTTTCTGTCCCGGTCTCAAACGCCGAGATAACTCGCCCTTTGTAATGTATCTGGACGCTCCGTGGGCGCAAGTCCGTGCTTCCAACACGAACCTCCATCTCTTTAAGCTCGCCGCTGCTCCATTTCAGGTCAATAGACATTGCGTGCCGCCCCCGAACACCGCGAACAGACCCTTCGGACCATGCGTCTGGGAGTGCGGGGAGGACGCTCACGACAAACGGCATGTCTTCGTCTGCGACGTCAGGCGTTTGGACGATTGCGTTCTACGTTATGCATATCAGCTCGGCGCGAGGATAAGTCAGACTGGCAAAGGGCAGAGTGGACGTACAAGAACAGCCGCCGGATATCCCAAGTTTGCGTCGATTTGGAAGAATGGTGTCTCTGAGGCGGGGTCGTACAGGCTGAAGAGGTTGGACCCAAAGTCTCGTTCGATGGAGTACTTGAAAGTATTAGCTTGTGTCCCGTGGAATGGAATTCGGGGCAGGACTAACCTTGAGCTGTGAATAGAACCTCTCGGCGTCAGCGAGTTGCGCCCAGCATGCTGCACGCCAGGCTTTCTCCCACCCAGCATCAGCGTCTGGTCCGGTCCCGTTACCACGGTGTTCCAAGCTAACGCGAGTTGCTTCCAAAACCTCCTCCTGGTTCTGTTCAGCAAGCCACCCCACCCAGGCGGTCGGGCTGAAATGTTACCTTCGAATATTCTGTGAGCCCATCCTCATAGGACGTGATTGCATAACCAGGATAGAGCCCAATCAAATGAGAAAGATGGCGGTGTGTATCGTCGGTCCTATCATGGTCAATCTTCCATTCTGGAGCCTCTGTTAGAGAGCCCTCGTATCCACGATGTGTCAAGTAAGCGTCACCTTGAAGTTGCCCCCAGCTACCTATCTTGATACCCAAGTCCAAACGGTCGCGTTTCTCGAGGACCTCTAAACGTGGTCATTAGAAGGTACTCTATGCGATTGTACCATACCTTTGAGGAAATCTACGTCTGTGTCTCCAGAATACTCAAAGCCCTTTACGATTGCATTCAAGAGTTGCCAGATTAGCTGCTGAGCGTGTGCACAACCTATAACCGTCAGCCTATATTTTCGCTGGAAACGGTAAGGCGCACCAAATGTGATGTACTCTTGTTCCGGCGAGCAACAGGGAGCAACGACCAGTGTCCCGTCCTTGAAGTATCCATCGTCGAGCAGTTTGTCCAATTGGAAAAGCGCCGTACCCTCGCGAAGCGTCATTATGTGAAAGACAACGGGCTTGCCAGACTGTAGAATACCTTGAGAGGCGGCCAACCTTGTCGCTTGAACCATTCGATGTCACCGGTGAAGTCGAAGTGATCCCAGACGTGCAACATCTATGGTTGATGAGTATGAAGGTCATATACCGGCCACGAACAATCAATTACCATCCAGACTGCCGACTCTATTCGTGACAGGCAATTAGTGCGGATTCTATTTTCCTGCTAGACCACTGACCGGGATAATTTGCCCATGCAGAGGCTCCCTCCTTCATCCCCGTGTGCCCAAAGATCTAATTCACATTAGTCTCATCCGCTAAATACGTCAGAGCAGACCAACATTCATCTGCAAAACAATGAGTAGATGTGGTTGAGGCGCGACAGTCCCCATACCTCACTATGAGTGACCCATCCTCTCGAATTATACAGGATCCTAGACGTCTTTGAGCCCCGTGGAACCCATGTTTTCTAGATCAATATTAGCGCTACATTTGATTAGTACTGGCAGAAAATCACCTCCATGTAGTCAAACAAAGGCTTCACAACATCCATGCCAGTACTTTCTGCGATCCAGTAATTCATCTGAACGTTTATGTTGGCGTCTAACACAGAGTACGCGGTCAGCGTTCTCGAGCATCTTTTGCAGCGGGATGGAGACTAACGGTAATCTGCGAACGCAAAATTAGCGTTGACTAGTCCGCATGCTCAAAGTACGGACCTGCGCTCCAGGAGTTCGTATACCCATCTGCCCATACTCCCTGCAGGTTGGCTGGAAGCGTGCCTCGAGCACTGCATGCCAAAAGGTATCGTCCGTAGTTGAATAAGAGCCATTCGATGTACGGATTTCCCTTCTCTTTTGTGTATGAAGCCATCAACTCGTCAGTGGGCTGGTCCAGGTTTGGACGCTGGCCAAGATCAAGTGAGAAGTGATCCCAAAGGGCAGCCCGTATGTCCTTGATATGGAGGGCGAGCTCATCGAGGAAGGAACCTTGGAGGGATTCAACTTGAGCCACCAACTTGGAATGCGGATCCGGGCCTTGGAAGGAAAAGCCGTGCTCCTCGTCGCCAGCGTCGATGTTGTATTCTGTGTCTCCAGCCCAGGACACCCAAATTTCTCGAGGCCCTCCGGTTACGCTCAAAGTTGCGTTCTTGTCTCCCAAATCTGTGCAGGAAATGTCCCCGCCTTGGGATGAAAACGCTTTGAACACGAGTTCGTAGAGGATTCCGTTATCGTTTTGACCGAGTCGTCCTCGTACCGACAGGACGTTCGAGTTCACGCATGAGACATTTGGACGTGGTAAGCCTGCCTCTAGACTGGAGCTGAATGCAAACGTGACCAGCGGAAGAGCGCTTGCGTTGAGGTGCTGGGTACACAATCCAGATGAGGCCGAGCAGAATGTGGATCTGGCCGCATCATATTAGAGACGCAAAACCAGCCTGGCTTGGGCCTTACCGAGTATAAGCTTGGTCTTGCATGGACCAAGAGGTTTTGGCAACACCGTCGTCCAGGTCCAGCCATCTCCGATAGGTCGTGACCGAGGAGGAATCGTTGACCACGGTGACGAGATGGCCCGCACCTGAATAACTACCTGGAGACGGTTTTCAACATCGATGGACTATGCCTTCTGAGATCAATCTTACCATAGGCACCTCCAGGTGTACCAAGTGCTTGTATGCCTAAACCAATTAGAAACCATGCCAGACGCGATTCGTTGAGTATTCTACCTGGAATTGCGCCGTCCCGGAAGATATCATCTCGATACGTCTTCATCCATTCTGCGGTCCATTCCCGCTCACTCTCGTCCTTGTTTCCTCCGTTGTACAGCTTTGACAGGAACGTTGAAGGTCACTCTTGTCCAGACATATTACCCCACTTACTGGGTCTTCGAAGGGACCACCTGTCCACAAACTCTCGATGTTCAGCTGAAGCGCCTCATAGAACGTCCCGCCCCCGGTCATCGCTAGGACCATGAGTAAGAGGCTTGTGCGATGATATAGGACGCCTAACCTCCAAGGTGTCCATTCCCAACGGGAAGGTAGTCTCGAGACCATAGTGTCCCGGGATGGAGATACCACAGTACGTTTCCGGAAGCAGGAAGAAAAGAGATGTCGCGAGGGGATTGGAAACCTATCCAGGTCGGCAGCCAGACGATGGAATCAAAATGAAAGGCATATTGGAACAGAATCCCGTATAGCTGGAGCAGCCAAGTTAGGCCATTCCATGCAGCCATCCTGATACAAAGGATGTGTATGAGAGTCAATGGACAGCCAGGTTTGCGGTACAATAATTTCCGTGGTGGAAGCAAGAGAGCAAGCAGTTTCCCTACTCCACCCCCGCGATCATCGTCACATGCCCTTCTTGGCCAGCGACAAGCGACGAAATTTCCGAACCCGCAAACACAAACAATATACAGGCTGTTGATTCAGCTTCATCATCATAGGCTACTTTGTATGTAGCTCTTGTACTAAGTACTCCATTACATGGACAAGTCGTAGGATCGGGGTCGTGAGAGGTGGGAAAATAGGCGAAGACTACTGGTACTATTTAGCGGAAGGGTAGATATTTGCAATGCCAATGGCATCGATAAATACAAAGAGCCAGGGCAGTGAGTACCACAGAGGAAACGAAACGGAAGTTAAGGATAGTGACGCGGTGTCGAGTGGCACACGGAGGGAGACATTCTAGCAATTAGATGGATAAGTAAACGCAACTAAAGAGAGGAGGAAGCCAACTTACCAACGAAAAAGAAACGAATAGAAACACCATGTCTACAGCTCAGAGCCAAGGCGAGCATCAACCCGGATGTCCGTCGTTTTCGTTGCAATGTCTCCGAACCACTCAGCAGCGCGTATTGCCCTCTTCTGGCTCTCCTCAGCCTTTTGCACCTCCTCGGTCCTCTCCTGCATAGCGCTAGTGAACCGTCCACGAAGATCCCACGACGCGAGTCTCAAGACCTTGCGAGTCTCCCGGCTGATCCGTGCGGAGTGAATATCGATGAATGTATCTTCTTCAGCACCATCCGAACGAACAACGGATGCGCGGACGCGCCGTCCAACAGTCTTGGGAATCGAATTCGGCAGCTCCATGACCAAGTACGCAGTCATACCAATAGTGAATGCCCCGAGGACTGGGGCAGCCCACTTCTTCGCTGTCTCGTTGCCAAGAAGGTCGGTGATACGGATAGCACCTTCAATAAGACCACGGACTCCAACAGCATTGCCACCGACCATAGTCAACGCGCCGACGCCAACACTGACCAGACCAAGGGCTGTTGTAGCGACAGCTTCCTCCTCCTTGCCGCCGTCGCCGAGGTTGAAGTTCATGGACAGGTGGTGGTGGACATCGAAGAGATCGAGGAAGGTAGTCTCGAGCATTTCGGGACGTTGTGCGAGACCGATACCGAGGCCGTGAATACCTCCGGCAACGATGGCACTCGAGGTCGACGAGCGCCTGCCCTTGCTACCCTTAGCATTGCGGCGGACAGCGCTGAACATGGCTTCGGGCATGAAGACGCGCTTGTTGCGCTCAACACCGGCCGGCAAGTGCTCATCAGCGAGCCCCTTGATTTTGTCGACGCAGTTGCTGGTGACCACCCGAGCCTCGTCCTCCGCAGACTTGACAGCAAGATCAAGACTGGCCAACATAGACTTGCGGACATCGCGAGCATAGTCCCAAATGCCCCAGACGCCTGGGTAAGTGGGAAGTGACATTCCCGAGACCGCGAGTTTGCCCTGCTCGACACGCTCGAGAGCGTCGGAAAGAATGGAGCGAGTCTTGGAGGCGGCCGCATTTGAGCCGGTTTCCTCTACCAACTCGAGATTCTCCTCCAAGGCCTCGCGGTTCTTTTGCATCTTTTCGAGGACAGGCTTGGTGCGCTCCAGCTCTTCCTGGGCCTGCAACTTCTCTGCCTCTGCGACAAGGGAGTTGGCGGCGGCAAGGAGCTCGACATCGGCAAGGATGTTGAGGAGGTACGTTGATGCTGGGTGAAGCTTGGACTTGGAGCGCTTGACCAAGACGAAGGAGCGAAGGGCAGACTCCATGTCGTCAAACGAGGGGTTGGCAGTGAATGGTTGCAGAGCAGAAGCGGAGTCGACGAAATGCACGAGGTCTTCGGCATCGTCGTAAGTGCGAGGGCTAAGCTGCTTGATCTGGTCGAGAACCAAACGGCGGCACTTCTCCTTGTTCTTGATTTGGTCGTACTTGTTGACAACAATGAAGAGATAGGCCTTCTCATTGCTGGCATTCCATAGGAACTCCTTGGAAGACAGAGTGAAATGGTTCTCCGCTGAAACCACGAAAACGACGACATCGATCTCCTCCTGACGTGCGAAAAGAGCGGTAGTCTTGAGGCTATCGCGGTTCAAACCCGGGGCATCGATGAGGGAAATGTCGACAACTCCGTTGTTGAGCAGGGACTCGGAAGGTGCACGAGAATCTCCGAGATAGAGCTTCAGCATCTTGTCGTTGTCCTCGTTTTCGCCGACAATCTCTTCGAGGTCCTGGAGCTTGGCGCGAGTGAAAGTCGACTCATCCTTGATGTCGTAGGTGACGCCATCTGCGATAATATGGACCTCCTCCACACCAGCATTTTCAGCAGCGTCGTGGACCTCGCAAAACGCAGTGGTACATGGCTGCTGGTCCACAGGCATGATCTCACGGCGGAGGAGGGCGTTGACGAAGGTGGACTTTCCAGCGTTCAGGTCACCGGTAACCAAAACCTTGGATGAGGTGTCTTCAACACGGGCGCGCAGTTTGACCATGTGGCTGAGGGAGGCGGTGATGCGCTCATCAAGAAGGTTGGCGATAGAGGACTTTTCCAACTGCGAAACGAGCGAAGCCGCTGACGCAGCGCCGGACGCTCCGAGTTTGAGGTCTAGACGCAGGACCTGGAAGTCGGACGCGGGGATCAAGCGCTCGCTATCGTCCGACTTGTTCTGCTCCGGTTCCTCCATGCCATCTTCCATGGCATCTGAGATGGAAGAAAGGGTCACTGAGTGGGTGAGACCGGGTTTTCCAGAGAGAACGACGTCGGTTGCGGAGGTAGGGTCGTCCGCGAAGGAAAGTGAGCGTCGGATGCCCTTGCGGCCAGTGGTGGCGGGTGTGGCAGATTCGCCAAGCTGAGGATAGCGAACAACCCATTCCTCCTTGTTGAAGTCGCGCACGGACTGGAGGATGGAGCTTGTGTCGTCGATAGCCTTGACGAGCCTGTGTCGCAGAGTGAGCAGGATGGCTGGGAAACACTAGTCAATGCTGCGCACCTGTCCTTCTGCTCGATATAGGCCTCTTGAACATCCTCTACTCTCAAATGCTTGTCACCGGATGCGGCGGCAAGCGTTGTTGTGTGTGCAATGGCGGCCATCTTCTAATATGCACGCCCAAGTGCGTAGGAATTATAGAACGGAAGTCGTGTTCAACTGGTGCGTAGAGTGTATCTATCGCTTTGCTTGAGTTCCAGTTGTACTTGATGTTGATGGTGTAGTCAAGAAGGGATAATGTCACTTTTGTCACGATGCCGCCAGTGACAAATTCACATTGGTCCCGGCCGTAGCCGATGAACGGGCCGCAACTCCGCCTTATGTACTCTGGAGTTGTCAAGGCAGCGTTGGTTCTTTTCCCATTAATTACATCTCTTCTTTCTGCCAGAACGTTGCAACAGGATGATGGCGAGCATCGTGTTGTCGACGGCGGGTTGTCCAGAGTCCAGGCTCCTAAGCGCAAATGAGAGGAATCCGATCGATCGCGTGACCTGTCACGGTTTTCAAAGCTCTCCATCATGCTGCGAACAGTGCAAGTTGTAGTCGATTCTGCTGGACCTTCCTTGCTTATTTTCCATCCAGGAAGCCCAAGAACGCTCGTGTCAAGCGTGCCCTCGATGCGCGCGCCCCAAAAGAGGTCGAAGATGACCGAACAGCCATCTTTGTGAAGGGTACACACACAGGCGAGGTGGTCAATAACGTTATGAAGGATTTGGTGCGCCAGTCATTCAAATCCACCGGCAAGCACACTTACAGATTTTGTCAGATGGCTCTGAAGCGCCCTTGTGCTATCTCCTTCAGCAAAAAGAATGAGATTCGGCCATTCGATACTGCATCTTCATCAACTTCGATTTCCTCCCTCGAATTTTGGTCCGCAAAGAACGACGCCTCCCTCTTTGTCATTGGGCAAACCACAAAAAAACGACCAAATGCTCTCACTTTCGTTCGCATGTTCGACGGCAGGGTGTTGGATATGCTTGAAGTCGGCGTTGAGAAGTCTGTCAATATGAATGACCTCAAGGTAACCGCTCCTTCTTCTTTCCGCTCTCGATCTCACACTCTTTAGACCCCGAAATCAACACCAGGCCATAAACCTCTTATGCACTTTGCCTCTGAACTGTTCACCACACATCCCCGCTTCATGCAGCTCAAAACCATGCTTCTCTCATTCTATAACGGTGAAGAGATTTCCGAGATATGTCTTTCTGGATTGGAGCATGTCATCAGCGTATCCTGCGCACCCACACCCCCATATCTCAACACTGCAGACGCGGACGCTGCGCCATCCACCTCGCTACCAAAAGTCCACATCCGCACATATACCACTCGTTTTCTGTCCTCTGGAACGAAGGTCCCACGCGTTGAGCTCACACCAATGGGGCCGTCACTGGATCTTACCCTTTGGAGACACCAGGAAGCCGACCCAGAGATGTTGAAGCAGGCAATGAAGCGCCCCAAGCTCAAGAAGCAAGATATCGAGTCTGGGCTGGGCAAGAAGCGCAAAAACATGGAAGTCGACGAGATGGGCGACCTCCGCGGCAGAATTCATGTTGGCGCTCAAGACCTGAACAAACTGCAAACACGCAAAATGAAGGGTTTAAAGGGAGATGTAGACGAGCGAGAGAGCAAGCGGAGCAAAACAGAGTAGTGGTAATTATCCAGCACATTATACTACACGATGTCCCGACGTACAGAGCACAGTCGGCTTGTATTCGATTTCTGTCTGCCTCTCTGACATCTCGCTCCGCTAAATGAAGACCCTACCTACGGACGAACCTCCGCAAAACATTCAAACCTGTGGAATTCAATAGTCGGCGTGGTTTCCTCGCTGAGCATTACTTCGGCCCGAGTGGATTGTATAGAAAAGCAGGGAGCGGCCCTCTTAAGTACCTTCTGTTATACCACCATCACATCTTCGTGAAGATGGCATCCGCTTTTCTTCTTATTGTTCTATCTGCGTTGGTTTATGCGTACCTGCGGCTGACGCAGAAGAGGCGCGTTGTCCTCCGTGGCCCTCCTCGAGACTCTTGGCTTGTCGGTATGTTCTCGGCGCTTCTTACAACTCCCCCTCTACCTGCCTGGTTTGAGCAGAATTATTCAGGAAACGAGCTCGACATCCAAGCCCCCCAACAGGCAGGCGACGCAGAGCGCAGATGGACTGCAGAGTATGGCGGGGCAGTGTCTGTTCCCGGATTCTTTGGTGTGAGAACAACAGTTCACCAACTTTGCTGGTCGTCTGAATTCGGGCGCCGTTTGCAGGATGAGACCATTCTTCTTTCCGACCCTGCTGCAATTGCCCACATTGTCCATGCTTCCAAGTACATTTACTCCAGAACAGCCGACCTGCATCATATGTTCGTGGTATGCCATTCGCTCTTGTCCTTTTCCTGTACTTTGAAGTTTGCGGAGTTGATGCGTACTCTTCTGTAGATTTTCCATGGCCCAGGTGTGTTTCAACTCTAGTTGTAAGGTAGGGTCGAATTGACGCTCCCTGCGAACAGGTCTCACAGGTGTCGACGGTATGTCAGAAGAATTCATTGTGATGTTGATTTCCCTGACTCTCGATGTAAAGGTGAAGACCATCGTCGGCAACGTAGGATCCTCGGTCCGGCGTTCTCACCTAACCAAATGAACACTTACTTGCGCGTCTTTGAAAAAGAGGCAGAGAAGGTATGTTTGGCCATGCACATTCTCGACTCTTACAGGATGTTTGTTGATACCTCTCCGAAGCTCGGCAACATCTTGAAGGAAAAGGTTCTGGCAAAGGAGAACGACAGCGTTTTTAATATGGTCAAATGGATCGCAAAGGCCTCACTAGATATCCTGGGAGACGGTATGTCATTGTTGACCATGCTCAACTAAATCTTACAAGCATTGCAGCATTTTTTGGATACGAGTTTGGCGCACTGGACGGCTCGGAATTCTCGAAAACATGGGAAGCAGCATTGTAAGAACGGTCAAATCGAGATGGCGATAGACTCACCTTTTATGTAGCGCTAATGAGGCATCCACCATATCAAAGGGCGCTTTGGCCTACATGGCACTCTGGCGCTACTGGCCTCATTGGATCATGGACATTTTTGATGGCCTGATGATCAAGTATACTGCGTACGGCGCAATCGACAGATTCAGGCGTGCCCGCGTTGCGGTGGCAGAAAATATCCTACAAAAAGCAGTGGATGATGGCCTTGGTCGTAATGATGACTCTAAAGACATCCTCAATCTCCTGGCCAGTAGCTATCTCGCGACAGACCAACGCAAGAAGATGTCACGTAACGAAGTTACTGGACAAATGGCGTAGGATTTCTATTGCTCCCAACAGGTATCCCATTGAAACGCTTTACCAGGACACTCATTTTCGGTGGCCAGGATACCACAGGTTTCACCGAATCTTTCTTACTGTCGGAGTTGGCACAGCATCCCGAGGACCAGGAAACCCTTCGCAAGGAAATCGACGAGTTCTTTGCAAAAAGAGACAATGGCCAGCTTCTGAACCTATCCGTGCACGACTACAGTGCCCTTCCGTTCATGAACGCCTGCATTAAAGAGACGCTGCGCCTCCACCCCAATGGGCACATGATGCTCAGGACTCCCGACCGCGACGATGTCATTCCTCTTGCCACTCCCGTCTTGACTATAGATGGTAACCTTACCTCGTCAGTTTCCGTACGCAAAGGCCAGACTGTATGCATCTCGACACTCTCGTACCAACTGTATGTCGTTCGCTTGACACCATCCAGTGCACGCTCACTCATAACTTGCTGTAGAAACAAATCCATCTGGGGCGACGATGCAGAACAATGGAACCCTCGTCGCTTCCTCGACCAGAAATTGGACGGTAACGACGAGGAATCCAAAATTGGGGTATATGCCAACTTGTGCGTGTTATTACAAACAACCAAGTGGGCAACATTCTCACCATCATCAAAGGTTGGCTTTCAGCGGAGGCCCCAAATCGTGCATCGGCTGGCTCTTTGCGTTGACTGAGATGCAGGTCCTCACGGCCTCCCTTATTCGCGAATTCAACTTCGAACCAGTCGCAGATATTGGTCACGGCACAGCAAGTATATCTCTGTTCCCACGCGTCATTGGGAAGGAGAAGGAGGGAACACAGTTGCCACTTAAAATCAGCCTTCGGGCACATTGAACCCTGTATCGTTCTTTGACCTCTATTTACATAAGTATTTCGGTTTGACAATACACACGCTAATCATTGCAATATGTGCAGCCGTCAGATTGTACATAGTGCACTGTCCCCTTCCTGTTTCGTCTATCAAGTCTATTCCTTGATGGCGTGCTTGCCGCCGCGAACAAGCCCGAACTTCGCTCCGAGTATATCCTGGAAGCCCTCTTGTGTGCCGACATAGTCGTGACCTCCTTGTCGAAGCAACACCAAAGTCACGTCCCGACTGCTGTCAGTGAATTCGTCAACCACAGCCAAATGCTCGATTTCCGTATGACGGAGAAGTCTGCTTTTGGCATCCTTTCGTTGGTCAATTTGAGCCGAAAATGAAGACCAGTCTTGATTGCTGAGCTCGCTGGGTGTCCTCGGGACATCGATGGCGGGAAGGTGCTTCTCGAGGAAGGCGTTGAATAGGACTTCGCTATGTTCGTAGGGAATATCCCAGTCATTTTCCGCATGGACAATCATGACTTCGCCTTTGATTCTCTGAAGGGCAGTGAGCCTCAAATACACGGCGGTGAAAGCTTCGACGAACAGGAACGGCTGAAAGTGTGTCGAACTTGTGTGCGAGTGCCCAAGTGATAGCATCTACTATCTGTCAGTATACAGAAGCAGGGGCTAAAGCATTTGAAGACTTCACTTGCGGCGTAAGGGATCATATGCAGTGGTTTCATGAGAGGGATAAGACCAAAGATATTGTAAGTCTTGAGCAATTCGGATATGCTCGAGAACGGGCTCATCAAGACCACACCACGATAAGCAATGTTCTCGTCCGACAGCTGCGCGGCTAAGTTCGCGCTGACACCCGTCCCGAGGCTGTGGCCAACGATGAGGATATCTGTGCCTTTAGCACCCTGTTCAATGAGCCAATCCCATGCAGCGCGCGCGTCGAGTATCAGGCCCTCTTCGCTGGGCTGGCCAGTGCTTTCGGCGAAGCCTCTATAGTCAATGGCAAGGACATTGGCATGCAGTCGAGAAGTAAAAGCGGAGTAGTGCTGGACTCGTGCGCTATATGCACGCGTAGCCGCATTGCCGTGTAGGAAGAGAATGGTAGGATATTGTCTGCAAGCCTCGGAAACAAGGCTTTCTGGATTTGGTGCAGGGACTGGAAGGCTCTGGTACAGATCATCGGACAGAATGAACCACGAGCCTAGCGTCTCGTTATCAGAGGTGGTGAGCTGGAATGGAAAGGTTTTGTTCGCTGCAAGGTATGAGGGAGGGTTATTGGAGAAGTAGACAAATTTGGGATGGACTGACGAGAGAGGCCATATTTGTGCGGAAGGTGATACTCTGCGCCCCACGGAAATCGCAAGGCGTTCAAATAGATAGTGCTAGTAGAAGTCAGGACAAGGCCGTCAGTTTGCTGTAGACACCACTGACTGTCGTTGGAAATATGGCGTAGTAAGTAAGCCAATTGCAATGGCGTACAGCCCACCCCAAATTGCGAACGCCGTCCTTGCGCTCGGCAAAAGATTGGAAATGGCCATTATGGTCGTTCGCGAACAAACGCGCAACGATGATCGTGACGCAGGGCACTTCAATTGCCAACACTTCCTGAGATTACACGCAACCAGGAGTTGCCAGCAGGACAAGCACATCGCTTTGTTTCCCCGAAAGCAAGTCCTATTGAGTGATATAGTATACGAAAGCAACTAGAATACATAGCTCCTGAGCAGTATTGATCATATGGTAATGTATGGAGTGGTGCTTGAGGTCGCGAAAGCAAGGAAGCGACTATAAAGGCGAATGTATAAGTGTTATAAATGGTGTATGTGGGTTGAGAGTGATGGCAGTCTATTTGGTCCACCGGAGAATGCCCTCGTATATTGAGTACATGACGATAGCGTTCGGGATGACTCTCATCATATGTGCGCTGAGACCGCCATACATTGATGCAACTCCCTCTTCTTTTACGACGAGCTTGAGGGTTTGAATGAGTCCGGTGTACTTGACCACACCATTGATCATAGGCTGTCGTAGTCGAGTCCGGATAACCTGAATGGAAGTGAGAAGACGACGAGCCGACGAGCAGAGCTGGACGCACCTCGTGAGGATATGTTATCAAACTCGCGACACATTTTGCAGTACCAGCACTTCCCACTGTCCCTAACCACTCCAGAGTACCACCCTGCCCTTCTACACTCTTCTTTAGCCGTTCGTATAGCACCCACTGAATCGTGCCCTCTGTGACGCCCAGATAGCTCGCGGAAAGACCCTTGTAGAACCCACGGACACCCTCTTCTCGGAGAATAAGCTTGATCATATCCGTGCTTGTTATACGTTTGTTATGCTGGGCGCATAGCTGTAGTCGTGTCTTGACTACCCATATAGGATTGGTAACGGTCCCCGTCGCAATGCCGGCGACCGCTGCAGCAGCAAGATGGACGTAGCTATTCTCCTTGCCGTCATTGAAAGTGTTGGCGATAATTTGTTTGCCATTGCCATAGGTGAAGAAGTTGATTGAGCGAGCGGGGATGACACCGACGAGCGTAGGCCCAAGGCCCTTGAACAATGCCCGTGGTGATTCGTCGCGGTAGATATTTCTGTGAGGAAATAAGGATCGTCTCCTGGAGTATGACTGTTCTCGTACCGTAGTATGTGTCCAGTCTCGACGAAGTTCCATAGTAGTCCACCAGACCTCGGTGCGCCATAGAGAACACCGCCACCGCCGGCCTGTATGACGCCTGGAGCGGTGTGTTTGACGCGGAAGAGGTCAGACTGTAACCGAGTTTTGACAACGTCGAATGGACTGGTCACAACTGCACCGCACATCCCGCCGAGGCTGTGGAAAAGTGAGACTGTATGCATTGGTCCTGCAGGGGGAGAACGAACCCTCCCGCAACGAAGTGCACCCATGGTTGCTTAGGAACAACCGACTTTGGAGTTGAGGACGACGAGCTGGAGCTGGACATGGTTGTACTTGGCGGAAAGCGCGGTGCCAGCCTCGGCACCAAAAGCATTTTTTGCCGTGGAGAACCACGTGGCGCCGAGATTAAACGCAATGGTCCCTGACTATGGCAGCGCTTGTGTTACTCAGCAACTACCACCATCGTTGTTGTTTCTCTAGCTGGTCCCACTATGTTCGAAAGCGTGCGCCCATGGACTTGCACAAGCCCTACAAATTCTCATTGTGACGCAGGTCAAGTCCTGGTGGTCCCCGGAACCCACTAAATTCGACCCGACCGACCCAAAGCAGAACCCGCTTAACCCGAAGGGTCTTAAACCGTGCGTGTTACTTTCTCAGCTTGATTAACTTGAGCTGAAGATGGACGTTTGTTTGCAAGATGCTGCGCTTGCCCAGAAACAAAGAGGGCGCGTGATGACTGTTTCCTGAATAACGGCGCGGAGGCGGATGATAAATGCAGGGAGGTTCTCACAAACCACCTAACGTGCATGCGAAGCCTTGGCTTCAAAGTCTAGAGCACCCACATCTAATTTATTCAACACCTTGCATAACATTGCTTGAATAATGCACACTGCCTACTCAATCGTCTAGAAGCGCACCAGCATCCCTCGCCCTAATATCATGACCCTCGCTGTATATGCTGCGAACCTATTGTGCAAGCCGTCTTCGCATCTGAGGCATTGAATGAGGTCGTTACAAATTCCATGTCATTATGATGTGGACATGGGTTTTGAGGTGAAATTGTGAAGAGAGTTGAGAGAGAGCAGCAGTCTGAGGGCATTCGTTCGGATATGGCATTTTATTGCATCCGAATGGCATCCGAGATCCCGGCATAATCGGCGGCCAAGTCCTCTTTTTTACTTCACGCCTCAAGCACAAGCGCCGCCGCCGCCCTCAAGCCCAAAATCATGTCGGTGAGTGCAACGACGTCCGGGACATCGAGGGAGACATGTGGGGAGGTGCGGACGCGAGAGAGGCGAATTTGGCGCTGGATTGGACAGATGAACTTTGGATGAGGACATGGAAATTTCGGACGCAGCCCCGCACCTCCCTGGTCTCCCGAAGCATTCCCACACGATTCTTTCGAACAGCTATTGACGATGGCATGTAGGACTCCAACTTCAAGCGCTTCGTCGAGGTCGGACGTGGTGCGTGGCTACATTGACCTCCAAGAACAGAATCACTGATTTCCGGATAGTTGTCCTCCTCAAGGCCGGTCCCAGCGCTGGCAAGATCGCCGTTATTGCTGAAATCATTGACCACAACCGGGTGCGTCGCGCCGAAACTCGTTGATATCCTCCACCCTCATGCAAAGCTCGCAGGCGATCGTTGACGGTCCCACGACTGGCGTTACCCGCCAGCCCTTCCCCTACAAGCACCTTACCCTCACTCCCCTGCTGTTGAAGTCGCTTCCCCGCGCCGCTGGTACTGGCACTGTCAAGAAGGTTATCGAGAAGGAGGCCATCGTCGAGAAGTGGGAAAAGAGCTCGTGGGCACAACGCCGTGCTGCTATTGAGAAGAGGCGGGCGTTGAACGACTTTGGCCGCTTCGAGGTCATGCTGCTCAAAAAGCAGAGGAGGGACACCGTCAGGAAGGCGCTCAAGACCAAGGCATGAGCACTATGATTGTAATATCTGCATTTCGTTAGGACTATGCCACTATGCCATGTATCATGATCCCTCCCTCGACTTGCAATGGCCTGGACCCGAAAAGTACATTCCGCTGCATTTTCCAATGTCACCATGTTATATAAGTATCGTCAATTGTCGTTCTGGAGAATCGTAGCTCGTCGTTATACAGTCCCTGCAATGGCCAACCTCAGGGTAGCCTGTCCCGCCGATCAGACGACGTTGAAGGCTGAGTAAGCACACGTCATGCGCCAGTAACATTCTCTTTCCAACTTCCATCTACCCACAACCGTCCTTTCTCCCCGTTAACTAATAACGATGCCGCCTAAAAAGAAGGATCCCCCTCCAAAGAGCTCCAGGGTCACCGTGGACAAGGTGAATGCGTTCCATGTCTTTATGATGATCAGGCTAACGCGCCAAGATTGTAGACCTTTGGAATGAAGAATGTTCGTTCTTTGCTGCAGCCAGTACTAGGACCCATCTTGATCTTAACCGATTTTTCCACAGAAAAATAAATCATCCAAGGTGCAGAAGCAGGTCCAGCTTCTGCAGGATCAAGCGTCGAGTGCTGGCAAGTCTCGTGCTGCACTAGACAAGGAGAAGGAGAAGGCGTTGCGCGAGAAAGCGAAGGCGGAGGATGAGAAGCGCAAGAAAGAGGAGGCGCAATTTTTTAAACCTGCGCAAACGCAGAAGGTCCCTCCTGGAGTCGACCCCAAGACGATGTTGTGTGCGTTCTACAAGGCTGGGAATTGCGAGAAGGGGAACAAGTGCAAGTTTAGCCATGACATGAACGTCGGTCGCAAAGTGGACAAGAAGAACTTGTATGAGGATGCACGCGAGGACAAGCTTGCAGGTGCGTGTAACAATTATTGTCCAATAACACAACTGATGCTGCGAAAGACACCATGGACAAGTGGGACGAAGCAAAACTCCGCGATGTTGTTCTGTCCAAGGCAGGAAATCCCAAAACAACCACCGATGTGCGCTACTTCGCCTGGTCTTAATGATGCAGACTGACCATCCATAGATTGTGTGCAAATTCTTCATCGAGGCTGTCGAGAACGAGAAGTCTGCCATTCCCTTTCATTGTTTCAACTCATACTTATAATCTTCAGGTATGGCTGGTTCTGGGAATGTCCAAACGGCGAAAAGTGCATGTACCGACACGCCCTGCCACCTGGCTTCATGCTCAAGTCGCAGAAAAAAGCGGCTGATGCGGCTGCGAAATCGAAGACAATCAGTATTGAAGAGTTCTTGGAAGTGGAACGCCATAAACTCGGTCCCAACCTCACACCCGTGACCAAGGAGACGTTCGCACACTGGAAGAAGACACGGATGGACAAGAAGGAAGCCGAGGAGGAAGCCAAGCGCAAGGTCAAGGATGCCCAGTCCGCTGCTGGCAAGAGCTCTGGCATGAGCGGACGAGATCTGGTATGTTTGTTGTGCTCATATCCGAGTGTCGCTCATCTTTATGCCCCTAGTTCCAATACAACCCCGAATGGTTCATCGACGAGGATGGAGAAGCAGAAGACGACTGGAACGAATTCGAGAAGTACAGACAAGAGAAGGCAGAGGCAGACGCTGCGGAGCAAGGATACGATGTCCGCGAGCTGTTGCGATGGCAAGAGGAGGACAAGGCAAAGGAGGACGAGGCAAAGGCGAATTTGGCCGAGGAAGCCGACGACAATCAGGAGCCGCCAGACTCCGCGAAAGAAAAAGCAGAAGATTGAACATTCTTACATGCCTTTCTCATTCCTTCCTTGTACAACCCTTGCAATCCATCGACTGTTTGTGGCGGCATCTGCTTAAGCTACCTACCTTAGGACGCCTGATCTGTGCATTTTTGAGATACTTTCTTTGCATATCGTTCGCTACTAGCAACTTGACTATCATTGATCTTCGTCTGGCCGCTGATCGAGCTTTCCTACTGTGGCGAAAGCAGTCGATGCTGTCGTCACACGAGTTCGATACGAGGTGAGAACGGTTAGAATGAATCTGGGATTCGAAGAAACAGGTAACTACATCTTATATACGAAGGTGAATAGGAGATAGGTACCCGAACTGTCAGTCGCACGCGTGAGATAGAAAGTAAGTGTACGGATAACCGGCACGAGAGTACCGTATTCGCTACATACGCCCTCCGGGGCCTGTGTACAGGGCTCTACAAAGGAAGAAAAATAGGTCAAAAAGAGTGTGTAAGCTCAAGT